>JAOVYW010028445.1:0-56398 GCA_025775045.1 Hiodon tergisus
TAAAAAAAACATTGAACTAAAGTCTGTAATGTAACAAAATAGGTAAAAAGCCAAGGGGGGTGAATACTTTTGCAAGGTACTGTAGTTTAGATTACAATATCAGTGGTAATACTTTTTTTTGAAAGAATACAACAAGAGAATTACCCCAAAAAAACTATAATGGTGTCAGAAGCCCCTGAGAAGCTGATAATCCACATACACCAACATGTTTGCAACATCTAAGAGCTATTACATTTATCGATAAGAACTAAATATTTAAGTGTGTCCATCCAAAGTGTCCAAAAATATTTTTTTCCCCCAAAAAATGTTACCTACGGCCTCTTTTCTTCATTTGGCGATGGTGACAGGTTAGTAACGCATGCAGGCATTGGATCTACTTTAATCCAAATAAATCCTCCCCCTCTGAGTCTACCCCAGACACATCTTCTGCGTCACTCTTCCTCCAAAACACAGTCTAACACAGAAGAGCTAGCCATTTCAAAACGATGAGCAGGGTAGCAAATGTTATTTTGCTGTCACAACTACCCGGCTTCACCGAACATGTTGTGTAAATTATCTAGTTATGTTACCATCGCATGACGTCGTCTTGTGGGGTCATATAAACTCTTCAAACTCGTATGATAGCCCTTGTTTGTTTGGTATGCGTCTTGCAGTGGACTTTGGTGTGAGTGCCCAACTGGACAGAACGGTTGGCCGAAGAAACACCTTTATTGGGACGCCCTACTGGATGGCCCCAGAAGTCATCGCCTGCGATGAAAACCCAGATGCCACTTACGACTACAGAGTGAGACCCTTGTAAAAAATGACATGATGCACACATCAAACTGATTAAATTAACCTATTCTTCCTGATACACCATCACTCAAACCCATAACCTCCAAAGTGTACATTTAATACTTCTAGGTTGCCAAGTTTTGTTCCCAGCCTGAGTTGGATGCTTTAAGCCTCAGTGTTTGTGATTGGTTCTTCTCTTACAGAGTGACTTGTGGTCTTGTGGGATAACGGCCATTGAAATGGCAGAGGGGGCACCCCGTAAGTATACTTTATCCCCTCCTCCTCCTGCCGTTGCTGCTCTTATTGGCTTCCTGGGAATCATAAGCACTTTTTAGCATCTCCCGCCTGCTGGGTGTGTGTTCATTTTATCCTGTCTTCTAGCTCTTTGTGACATGCACCCGATGCGAGCGCTTTTCCTCATCCCCAGGAACCCTCCACCCAGACTAAAATCTAAGAAATGGTAGGTTTCAACTTTGTAAGCAGGTCTAAATATGGAAAATGTAAAATCTTATTTGTCCTCCTCATAGAAGACCAGAGACTGTGATCTTGTCTAAGAATGGTATATAAATGCTTTTGGAAGGCGCTGAGCTTGGCTAGTTTGTTTCTGCAAAGCTAATCCAGTTTGATGCTTTTAACTGGAATCACAGATTCAACAGTTATCTATGTTTCCAAATTTTTTGGGCTTTGTGGGATTTCCTTCACAGGTGTTCATTTTGTTTTGCTCCTGCCATTGTGAGACATTGCTGTCTGGGCCATAATCTTTCTAGCGTCACAACAATCATTTTTTTGCTTCAGCCATGTGATTTTAAAATATGTGTTAGAATGATATTAATCTAAGTTTATTTTATTAACTTTTTTTTTGTTCCGCACTTTACCACACAACTGCATGCATGTTTATGTATTTTTGGAATTCTGATTTAACCACTCATTTAATTTTCTTAAAAACAGCCCTGCCTTAAATTTTAGCCAATATGATATGCATAAAATGGCATGTACAATGGAGAACTTCATTACCAAGAGTGATTGTGTCTGATTGTTTCTCCTCTTCAGGTCCAAGAAGTTCTTCAGCTTCATTGAGGGCTGCCTGGTGAAGAACTACACCCAGCGCCCCCCTACCGAGCAGCTGTTAAAGCACCCCTTCATCCGGGACCAGCCCAACGAGCGGCAGGTCCGCATCCAGCTTAAGGACCACATCGACCGTACCAAGAAGAAGAGGGGCGAGAAAGGTGATCAAACCCATTTCTGTTCTACATAGGGGCCACATTTCCCTATGTCATTAAAAGAGCTTGCTGTGGTAGTGTAGGTAACTGATGGCAGTTTTGGGGGTGAGCAGCCATTAGTTCCCTTTCATATACAAAATATAAACCTTTACTAACAGGTACTTTCCCTTTAAGAACCCCCAGAATTCTGAGTAGTCTGCCAAAATACTTGAGTGCACTTCGATCATGCAATCAAAATCTTGTAAAATGCAGTAAAAACCATTTTAGTTTTTTTTCACACAATCCCGACAGACGTTCATTGGTATCATCTGGGCCCATAAACAAGTGACCCTGTGTGTCGTTGGTATCTGTTATTTTACACCAAGGCAGCAGCAACCAGGCACCACCCCATTCCTGGGTGATTTTCCTAGCCAGTGGAAACTGCTGCAAAAGTTATGGCAAATTCCTGCATTTCCCGGACCGCCTTACAGCCGAGACTTAAAACCCTCCATTTGGGGCTCCGTGAATGTGCCCCCTGCAGGTGTGCTTCAATACCTAGATTTCTCATGCATTACTGAACTGCAATCGCACCTGTGTGCTTAGCCCTTGAACGGCTCCAACTAGGACGTCTGGGGCTTTCTGAGGAGAAATGGATTGATACTCTACAAAATTCTAGGGCGACATTCTGCAGTTCTTGCAGGACTTCCTAGACGAGTGTATGACGCCTTCAACACTGAAGGTGTATCTCTGCTTGCCTTGAGGCCCTGACAAAGCCTCCTTTTGAGCCCATGCATTCAGCAAAGCTGAAACTATTATCCTTCAAGACTGCCTTTTTGTTGGCAATCTCTTACACAAAGTGTGTGTGAGTGCAGGTGTTGTCATCGTCCAGAGATTTCTTGCACATGGCAGAAAAAGGTTACCGTGCATCGTAAACCTTCCTACCAAAGACGGTTTCATCATT
This sequence comes from Hiodon tergisus, assembly GCA_025775045.1. Classification (NCBI taxonomy): domain Eukaryota; kingdom Metazoa; phylum Chordata; class Actinopteri; order Hiodontiformes; family Hiodontidae; genus Hiodon; species Hiodon tergisus. The sequence continues at coordinate 2,935 of JAOVYW010028445.1, forward strand.
CCATGTAAACCAGTCAGTGGAACTGGAGGCCTGTCCACAGATCTCAGTCGCAGGGCCTGGATTTTTTGTTGCATCTGTTTTTAATGCTGGGCTTTGTGTGTGTTCTGTGACATTCAAAAGTACTTACCAAGGCCGAGTCTCCTCAGTGCTATATGTTTTTCGTTCCTCTGAACCATTGTCGGGGACTGCAGTCTTGATGGGGGTCCAGGAGAGCACGAGTGGCATCTGTGGAAACATAAACAACAGAGAATAGATTCTTTGGGATGCTTAGGAAATGGTTTATTTGGAGTTACACATTGTGTGTGATTGTACAACAGTTGTGTATTACTGTGTTCCCTGGCTTTTTGTTACCCCCCCTCTTCAGATGAGACAGAGTATGAGTACAGCGGGAGTGAGGAAGAGGAGGAGGAAGCTCCGGAACAGGAGGGGGAGCCCAGGTACTTCAACGATCCTGCTGTATTTGTTTAAGGGTTATCATATGTGGTCATCAGTAGGGGTTTTCAAAATTACCGTTTCAAAAGTGGATATTAACCCCTAAAGCTTTTCCTTCACATGGCAGCTCCATTGTGAACGTGCCAGGTGAGTCCACGCTGAGAAGAGACTTCATCCGCTTGCAGCAGGAGAACAAGGAGCGCTCTGAGGCGCTGCGCAGACAGCAGCTGCTGCAAGAGCAGCAGCTCAGGGAGCAGGAGGAGTATAAGCGCCAGCTTCTGGCAGAAAGGCAGAAGCGCATCGAGCAGCAGAAGGAGCAGCGGCGCAGGCTGGAGGAGGTGAGTATCTCAGTTAAAGCCTGATTTTACACCTCATTATATGAAGAAGGTGAGAGTGGCACACATCTGGTTTTACACCTCTATCAGGGGGTGGTGAGAGGCACATCTAGAGCCTCTTTATGTGATTGTGGTCACTGTTTACTGCTTAATTAATGAATCCTGAATGAGTTCTGAATCTTCAATCAATCAGTTAATTTTTATAACGCGCTTTTCACAAGTTTCCATTTCACAAAGTCATTTTACATGCAGAAAAATACAATATGTCCCAGGCCTGACCGCCCAAAAGCATGCCAGTGGCAAGGGAAAACTCCCTAGGCTGGCAGGAAGAAATCTTGAGAGCCCGGCTTAATTGGGGAGCCCACCCTCCACTGACCGGCACTAGGAGCTGAATTAAAGAATCTAATGTCCATAGTTTGTGATGCTCTCCAGTAGAGAAGTTCCAAAATATTGTGATATCCGGAGGAGAGGGGTCGGGGCCCAGGTGGCTGGAGTCCAGTCTAAAGGTCCACTGGATGATGTGGTGAAAGTGATGCAGTCCTGCAGGATGCCTCACGTGATTCTCTCTCTTTCGAACATAGCACATTGTTAATGCTTATCTATGGAAGCAGGGTGATCTCAAGTTAAATAATTTTAAAAAATTTAAAGTGAAACTTTGAGTGGTCACAGCTACATATATCTATGGCAGCAAACAAAGAGGGTGAGTGCCGGATACAACACATTGCCATGAAGGTGGCCTGAACCCATCCCGCCCCACCAAAGGCAGAACCCAGCCAACTGGGGGAAACCACCAATGATGGGGCGACAACAGATATGATATATATCACCAAGGGGTAGCATAAGCAAAGAGAATAGAAGAGGGCCCAACACTTGTGGCACTTCAATCTTCCTGCCTGTTCCCCTCTATTTAAAATCAGCTATATGCAGTACACACCTTGCAAACATGCAGCCAAATAAAAACATCTTCTATTGTATGTTACAGCTTCTTTGCATCTCCTGGGTATGAAGTTGAAAAAAAAGCATCAGTGTCCCATGCTAGCAATACCAGCCATTTAGGTGCCACGTGTGATATTTGCTTTATGGAGCTGCCGTTGCCCGTTCTGTTTATTGAATGGGAGTTTTGTTTGTGTTGGCTTGGCAAGCCTTCCAGGTCCCGAATGAGAGCATTTCACTGTTTCACAGACCTTCACTCTGCTGAGGCCAGACTGAAGTTTTCCCACTGCCTGGCCATTAGCCAGAGACCTTCTCGTCCTCTTTGAATCTTTCGAATCAAGGTCTGGGACAAACCTGATGGGCCAAGCATTAACATCATAATCCGATTTGTTTTTATTTATACATTGTCAATTCATCAGCATTGTACAGCAGCAACTGTAAATGTGTGCGAGAAATAATGTCAGCTGTAATAAAAAATAAAAAAGTTGTCAGAGCCGTCTCTAAGCTGCTCAGGTCTAATGAATAAGCTTTTCAGTCGAAATACCTGCTCTCTCTGCCCATCCATCACAGCAACAGCGGCGCGAACGGGATCTGAGGAGACAGCAAGAGCGTGAGCAGAGGCGGCGGGAACAGGAGGAGTCACGGCGCATCGAGGATCTGGAGCGTCGCCGCAAAGAGGAGGAGGAGCGAAGGAGGGCAGAGGAGGAGAAGAGGAGAGCTGATCGTGAGCAGGTACGAGCCCCAGGTTATTAGAGTAACCCTGCCCCCAAGCTGAGCTGATTGGGAGCCGATGGACCCGTTCGCTCGTAGTTTCCTTTGTAGTTTCCTTTGTAGTTTTGTTCTTTTATTTTCCTTGATTTTTGTCAAACTAGTCTGCTTAAATACAACAGACTAAGTTAAGAAGCTATGCAGTAGCTTAGGTTCCTCTTTCACTATCTCTGCGTGTGATTTCCAGGAGTATATCCGGCGCCAGTTGGAGGAGGAGCAACGACAACTAGAGATCTTGCAAAAGCAGCTGCTCCATGAGCAGGCCATGATCCTGGTAAGGCTTTGGAGAACATGTGGCATTAGTAACAGAACCGGAGCAACTTTGGCACTGCTTTGCTATTAGGAATTCTATAGTCTAGTCAGTGTAGAAGTGTGGCTGGATTACTGGAGAGCCAAAATCTTCTGTCCTGTTACTCCACACCATTCTTTGATTTATTTAGGGTTTTACACTCCCAAACTTATCCACCATTTTCTTTTTGGTTGCTTTGAAAACCACCCAGGTAGTAGATGGCCCCTTTGTCCTTTTAGTATCTCTCTCCATGCTGCTTAATGTCACAGTCCATGAAACTTGTTTCAGTGACCAATAATTAAAAAGGTTTAAATTTTTTTTGTTGACCTTGTATCCTGAGCCTTTACCACTACCAAAAAAGTAAAGCATTTAAACTTAAATTTCTGTGGAGTCCATTATTTCAGCTGTGTCTCTAACCTATAAATGTGTCTAGTAATGTTTTTTTAGGGTTAGGGTTAGTACTGTTCTCTCATGACTGGACACTCTGTCATCATTTTACCACATTTCAGTGCTACTGTAATGAATCCTCCTAGCTTTAGACCAGTGTAAGCTCCGTCAGTGCTGTCAGGGGGTTGTTTGAATGCGCAGGAGTACATCCCAGGTGTGTCTGGCCATGATGCTGAGTTAGGGGTTAGGGTAGGGGTTGGGAACCTTTTTACCTAGAAGAGCCTAACAAACAAATATTTTGAGAATTTTTTCAAAAGACCCAGAACAAAGTTTACACTCCTATTGGAAAGATTTGAAAATGTTTCTGCAATAACAAGAGCAGTATTGTAAGACTTGCACTGGCAGCAGCTCTGGTAGTTACATTCAACACCAGTAGGTGGCAATGACACCTCTTTTTTCTTTTTGCCATCTTGCTCTCGCTTGTTGATGATTTTTCATTTAGCTAGATATTAAGTTGTTTAACTGGACCTGGATGTGATGCAGTCCTACCTACGTTGTCCAGCTCTCTGAAAGGTAGGCTAGCAACAGGCCAAACACTGCTGTTAATATAATAAGCTGTGAGCCTCTTACAAGTATCAAGCACGCTAATTGAAAATTATATTATCATCATGTTTGAGGCTGTATTTTCAGTCAACATCCTCTAAAGACTCATAGGTTCCCAACCCTTGGGTTAAGAGGCTCATCCCATTATACACGAAAGAAGGGTGACAGAGATGTAGAATACAAAGTTGAAATTTTTTTACTATGATTATATTGTGTTTTTCAGAGCATATTTAAAATTTTGTTCGTTTTATATTGAATACTTAAAAAAAAAGGCTTGACCTTTGTTCAAATTGGCATTCTCCCTTGCTACATACTCCCATGCTCTGGAGTTCATACTTTGTGGCAAAAGTTCTAACTCTTGAGCATGGGAGCAAGTTTGACATTCAGACCAGACTGACTCGGCATACTCTTGATTTACCTCTGACCTTGCAATAAAATCAATCAATCAACTTTTGATTTGTTAAAGTGCCTAACAGGTTGGGTTTTCCAGAGGGAATTGAAAAACTGGAAAATTATTGCCTGACCCCAGAGGCAGTTGAGAACTCCTGGAAAATGAAATAATGCTAGACACATACAGCAAATACAGAATACAGTAAACAGTGATGTTATTTGTGGGAGCTCCATTCTTACTACCAGGGTTGCACTGGAGATGCCCTTCTTCCGTCTTGCCACATCTTTTCTCTCACACGTCACGGGATAGGCGGGGGAGAAAAAGAAATGCAGAATGTGGTTAGAAGCTGACAAGCCAGGGGAGGTAGTTAAATGCAATTGCAGTGTTTGTACGACAATTAAGTAGTCTCAGCCGAAATAATCTATGGCAGCATATAAAAAGTAGCGAGATGCAAGGGAAGGTATAGCCATGAAGGTGGTCAGAGTCTTTCCCCCCCTCCTAAGCACAGCCAGACTAATGAGGGTGGGCCTACTAATAGAGTGGTGACTGCAAGGAAAGGTCTTTGCACCTGAAAGTTCAATGGCCAAATTCCACCCTCCATCTCAGCTCTGAAGATGGCTAAAGTATATACTGAACATATAGGTTTAAAATGTTTAAATGCTATGACTCTGTCTGATTTAAAAATAAAAAATTGGCAAACTCTTCGAGTCAAACTAAACTAAACTAGTCGAGGGGCTCGAGGGACCTGATTTAGCTTTTGCTGTTCTTGAGACAGTTAAAAAGCCACCCTCTTGTGAGCGAAGTAACCTCAGCACGTCAGCATGGTGCTCTATCGATAACCAGTAAAGTGAGGCTAAGACTGGCATGATGTGGACATATTTTCTTGCTTAGGCTAAGATCCTGGCAGCAGCATTCTGTTGTAACAGTTTTGCTGCAGTCTGTGTGCTTCCTGAAAGCAGGGCATTTCAGTAGTCAAGTTTACAGGTCACAAAAGCATGGAGTTTTTCTGTATCCTTTATACATAGAAAAAGCTGGATTTTAGCAATTGTTTTTAGCAAAATGCTTTTTTTGTTGTATATTTAACATGTTCCAATGATATATCTTTGTCAGGTGTCTTTGATTTGCAAAGTGGGAGGCACTCAGTATCCATCAAGAATCCATTGTCATACCGTTATGGTTTTTAGGGCTAGGGACTATAATTTCTGTTTTAAAAGTAATTTAATGGTAAGAAGTTCGAAGTCAGCCATTTTATTACGTCCTTGAAACAAGATTCTAGCTTGGCAAAATGCTGGTCCTCACCTGGTTTCACAGACAGATATAGCGTGTGTCATCTGCATAACAGTGGAAATGAATCCCATGGTTGCGAATTACATTACCTTTTGGTAAGTATAGATTGAAGAGTAGGGGACCTAAGATCAAACCCTTTGGAACACCATAATTTCAGCTAAATCAGGTAATCATTTATCTGCACAAGCTGGATTCTGTTTGTTAGGTGTGACTTAAACCAGGAGAGAGCACTTCCATTAATACCAAGATCACATTGAAGTCTATTCAGAGGGATCTGGTGGTCAGTAGAGTCAAAGGCAGCAGTAAGAAGCACTTGTATAGACAGTCGTTATCAGAGGCTATGAGGATCATTCACGACTCAATTCACGAAATCCTGATTGAAGAATCTCATTAGTGCTGATACCTTCTAAGAACAAAGTTAACTGCTGTGGTACAGTTTCCCCCCAGTATTTTATATAAAAAGGAATTGATTTGATATTGGTCTGAAATTATTTAAGATTGTTGGGTACAGGTGTTTTTTTTTTTTTTTTAAGTAGGCTTGATAACGGCTATTTTAAGCGATTTGATAACATGGCCCAAAGATAAAGATGTGTTAATGATATTGAGCATGGAAAAAAAAGTGCAGAGTGGAGATCTTTTATACATTTTGTCAGTACTGGTTACAGCAAGCATGTTGTATATTTAAAATGACATCACCAGTCTTTCCCACTCTGTATGTTCCGCAGTAATCAGATCAGCTGTCTGACCTGTTTTGTGAAGAAATGTCAATGTGTCTTGTGTAGTCCCCCTTGTTGTTTTTAATTACATACTAATTACAAATTATATTTACACATTTATCGAAAAATGTAGTTGGAAAGCATTTTGTTCACTGGTCTGTAATTAAAATATAAACAATTAGATTAAGCTTAGTGGACAGCTGTCTCATATTGGTAATTACGTTTTTTTTTAAGTTTAATTAAAAGGACGGGGCAGACTAAATAAGGAAGGGATTAAAAAATTATATATAAACTTTATCAATACTAATCTTTGAAGATTTCTCACGTGTATAAACCAATTTGGCCCCTGTAACTTCCACTTCGCCGTCTGGCATCTTGTTGAGAAGATTTATGACCTTTATGAATGAATCCGCTGGCCTTTCAGGCAGACACCATTTGTGTTAATGTCACCGAAACTTTGTGAAATTGTTGCTTGTAGGGTGTTCCTCTCATGCTACAAATCTTTGGAGGTTTTTTAAATGGCAGCTGAGAAGTCTTGAAAGTTTGATTCCATCTTACTGAAGTAGGGGTAGCTGGCAAATAAAACCAAAACCACTGATGCAGTTATTTCCTCTTGAACCTTAAACCTTCAGGTTTTTGTACTGTCTGTCCAACCAGGTGGATGAAAGGTTTCGGAAGAATATTCAGGGCTCACCTCAGGCAGCACTTCCCAAGCAGCCCATGATGCCTCCCCGCTCAGACCCTTTCTCCAATGGCAATACTGACCTGCAGCGGCCAATGGAACCACAGGTAACTGCAGAGCTTCATCTGTCATGTGTATGTCACCATTACAATCTGAGCAGATATGCCAGATCTCACGAGAGCAAGTAGTGTGGGTTGTAGCCTGCTTTTTTAAACTAAGGCAGAGCTCTCCATGTGGTGGTGATCCAGAAATCTCTGAGCCTGATAGGAGTAGCATCATAAGCCCCACCCATGGCTTTTCTACACATGCACACCCTACACTACACAAAAAGAAGGTTCCTTATCCCATGCCGAATACCGCAAGATCCCAAACCCTTCCTCTCAGTTATGCTAAGGTCTCAGGTGCAATCACATGGAGGCAGGTGAATACTACTAACATCTCCAACCCTCGTTGGGGTAGCGTGTGGAATGCTCAGGGAGCGCTAGATGTTTGAAGTCCTGTGGCAAGGTTTTTCTATAAACGTCCGCAAACTACTGGTGCTATTTGAGCCCTCAGTCTTTTTTTTTTTTTTTTTAGAGGAAATTCGAGGGGACTCATGTGGTTGTCCAGATGGACAACACGATGGTGGTGTCGTACATCAACCACCAGGGCGCCCTGTCTCCAGCCTGTGGTGATTCGGCTCTGGGCAGATGCATATCGAGACTAATTCTAGACCGCACCGAATGGAGTTGTAAGTCTCATTTGGGAAAGGTTAGGGATGGCTCGTCTCTGCTTCCTAAGAGGTGATGCATGGCCCCCCATAGGTTCTGCATAAGTGATGCTAGTTTTTGGACATAGACACGTTGGCTCATCTCTAGGTCTTGTGTCTCTACTATGCGTTCCCTGTAGTGGCACTGTCGGCCCAGATGACCTTGGTTAAAATTTCTGTTGCGGCATTCTGTGGGAACTGGCCAATCACTCAGTCAGGTGCAGGGAGATCTGTGACACCACAATCCATCCAGCCTGAAGGTGTATTTAGCAACCATTTCCACTTACCACATGAAGGTGGACCCTGGTGCTTGCTTGCTCTTTTCCGATGGACGTTCAAAGGTTACAACTTTCCATTTGAACCAGACAATTGAATTGGAAACCTTCTGTCCCTAACCCTTTGTATCCCTGACCCTGCCTAACCCATCCTGACAGAGAAAGCCTTCTCTACACATATTGTCCAGTGAGAGTGCTAGAGCAGGGGTTCCCAAACTTTTCCATGCCAAGGCCCCCCAAATAGCATAAGCTTCTAGCTGGGGCCCCCCTTTTGCAAGATGTCTTTAAAAACCCATTGACTATACGATGGCAAATGTTTAAAAAAACAAAAAACAAACTAAAAAAACAACTTCTGAATATGTTTCATTACTTTTATTTATGCAATAATAATTCAGTTTGTATTTCAAATCTTTAATCATTCCATTAGATTCAATATTTCCGTTTTCCATTGTAAGCAATTTTTTATTCCCCCCCAATTTGCTGAGGCCCCCTTGGCGGCCCCCACTTTGAAAACCCCTGTGCTAGAGTACTCTGTGGAAAGATCTCGGTGGTTCAGAGACAGTTAAGATGACATACTGTTGATGATGGATAACCCTACAATATTATCATAACCTTGGTACCCTGAAATATAAATTTTACCAACAGTCTTTGCCGTCACACTATTAATGCATAAGGATAAAATTGAGCTGGTATCATGGCCGCCGTACCTTTATAAGATGAAGGCATACATCATCCGGCACCCTCTGACATGATTTGACATATCTGCGCTGATATTTCTGGGTTCTTTGAGAAATAACCCATTAGTTAATATTTCAACTGCAGGGAGCCAAGGTTATGATGATAAACCAATATTTTCCTACTGTTGGCTCTGACTTTCCTACTGTTGGTTTTCTCTTTTAAATTCCCTCTGTAAAAATACAATCTGTCCAGTAATTGTAAAAATCCACTATAACTAATAAAATAAAATTGATTATTTGATTGTTTGGACTTTAATGTCCCCAACAACTATAACATCTGCCAGAACTGTAACATTTGTTAAGAATTCAGCTAATATAAAAATTGTACATGTGGATCAGGAGCTTTAAGTATTTACACTCGTGCGGGAGGGGTGCTTTGTATTCATAGTTATTTTTTGAAGCAAGATGAGTACATCAAAGCTAGAGAAGGTAATTTGGGGATTTGATGCTAAACCCAACAGCAAATCAAAGATTTTGGCAGCACTCCCATGACTGTGTTATTTACCAGTCTGGGGTAGCCTTGATTAGTGCTATAGATTCCTCTGGTTTAAGTCCATGTTTCACAATTTAAAGTTTATAGAGCTTGTTAACCTTGATTACTTCTCTCTTAAGTATCTTTAGAGCTCAGTGATCTGATATTCAACAGAACTTTGCATCATAAAGTTACGTTATGCTAATGTTTAGTACTACATGAAATGATAATTAGATATTTGTGACCCCCCTGTTGTGGAAATTAACAGACTATTAAATTTTTTTTTTTTATATAACCCAGGGCATAGACACATACTCTGAATAGGAGTAATCTTGACAGCATGACATGGTGTCGTAAGTGTGCAGGGGTGGGTGCCTGGTGCCTAGCCAGTGCTCTGGTTTGTGAACTATGGCAATATGGCTCCAAAATATACTCCAAAAGGTATTACAATTATCTGTTAAGGCCAAATAGTTTGACACACATCATTTAACCGTAGTTCAGTGAAACTGGAACTGTTGTCACCTCTGTGTTGGAGCGAGGCCAGGGAAAATCACGACCAATTCAATCTATTTGCATTCTTGCAAACCAAAATGGTAAATTTTTATAATTCTTGATTAGATGTGCAGGGGTGCAGCTTCTTTAAAATTTGAGAGAATTAATTTTACCTTTAACCAGTGTTTTAAACATCATACTTGTGGCATCTAAGATACAATTGCTCGCTGGTGACACAGTTTGCATTTCTAATGATCGAGTCACCAATAATGAGCACTTTCTCTGTACCTGTTACCAAGGGGAGAGAATTTATTCAGCAGCCATATTGTTTTCCAAAGTTGCATCATTGAATTAGGCTTACAGCTGTTATTTTGGACTATTACCAAGCTTGTCTGCTCAAACACTGGCTTTAGGGGATGTAATCCTCTAATGTAAACAAGGGAGGATTCCATACCTAAATAAATGACCTCAGTGTTTACAAACGCTTTGTTTAGTTTGAGGTGAGTATGTTGGTAGGAGAGTTGGGGTACATGTATTTTGAGTGGATTGAACTTGTCTGAATCGTTGTTCATCACTGCTTACCCCCACACTCATGCATCCTCTTCACTCTGCCGACGTGTCCTCTCTACGCTGCGAGCAAGACGCGTCCTCCCTCCACATTACTGGCAAATTCTCCCTCCACGCTGCTGACACCTCCTTGTTTGTTCTCTTCCCTTGGAAGGTCCCGTGGTCCCATCTGGCTGCCCCCCCTGTGTCACGATCCCATTCCTTCAGTGATCCTGCTCCTAGTTTTGCACACCTCCATCTCCGTTCTCAGGACCCCCACCACCCACTGCATGCACGCAATGACCCACAGCCCCCTACTCAAACTAGAGTGGAGCCCCCTGAGCCTGGCTCCAAGCACAAGCACTCGGGAGCTTTGACCCGAGGCAACAGTGAGGAGATCCCTCCCAGGGTAAGACCCTCCCCTCCTTACCTTTTCCTCCGCTTTCATGTTTACTCACTGGTCCTTTGGAGTAGCCTAAGCGGCTCAGGAAGTGAGGGTTTTTGTGCCATTGCAGTGTATTCAACAGTAACTCAGCCAGTGATTGTTCCAATAGTATTGTTGTGATCTGTGCTCTTGCACCTGAACCTCATACGTTTCTCTGGAAACCACAGAAGGTACATAATTAGATCCTCTAAATTGAAGTTGAGACCATGGATACAACAAAAAACCTTACAGCCAAGGTTTATTTTTCAGCACTGATAAAATATATTAAAATATACAGACGGGTGACAAATTAAAGGAAAAAAAACAGCATGAAGTAAGGTGCCATCTCAAGCTACCACAACAGCTTCAATGCACCTTGGCATAGATTCTACAAGTCTTTGGAACTCTACTGGATGGATGGAACATCATTCTTACAAAAGATATTCCCTTATTTGTGCTCTCTCAACTCTCCCTTAGGTATTCAATTAAGATGTGGTCTAGTGACAGCGAAGGCCATAGCCTGAATTATGCCTGATTCACATAATTTTCATACTCATCAAACCATTCAGTGACCCCTTGTGCCCTGAGGATGGGGGATTGTCATCCTGGAAGAGACCACTCCCATCAGGATAGAAATGTTTCACCGTGGGATAAAGTTAGTCACTCAGAATGACTTTGTAATGATTTGCAGTGACCCTTTTCCCCAAACCATACTAGGAAAATGCCCCCACAGCATAAAAGGGCCTCCAGTTCCCCTCACTATAGGTTTTCCTTTTAATTTCTGAGTATGAAAGCCTATCCAGTTCAATCTCAGAAGGTCTAACAATTATTTGCCTAGTGGTCAAACATCAACACACTCTTAAACTCAAAAAAAAAAAAAACATACATTTTTATTTACAAAACTGTTACATTGCCCTCTTATTTTTCTCTCATTAGGTAATTAAATATATATTGTCTGTAGGTGGGAAAATTCCCTACTTTTCTATTCTGTATCAAGAAGACGCAAAACAGTTCATTACGTTAACTTGGGAAAAACAATTAGCTAGCAATCTGGTGATCGGAACTATGATTTATATAAATGTTAGCCATGTACAGTAAATATTAAAACATACATTTACATTAAACAAGGTAATAAAGCTAGCTAGCTTTCTATGGGTAAATTATTTTTTGGGTGTTACTCTGCTTGAAGTTATGGTTATAGCCAATAAGATATCAAACATAGCCTTTAAAACAAGAAAACTTTCCTCTACGAAAGTTGTCCTCATATTTATATATGGGATATTTATTTATGGGATTCTCGTCAGTCTTCAATTCCCACACTGGCTGTCACTGTCTTGATATAATATGTACAACACTATATTGATTTAATCCACGTTGGAGGGCTTGTGCAATAGCTAGCGTTTTAATATTCAGCTCAAAACGCTACTAATAATTAGATTCCTGCCGCATGCATACTATATTTTAATGTGAGGGTCAGGTGCAAATTACAGTGGGGGTGCTCCTGGTTTCTGGATGATATGGGAAAAACTGCTACCATATTTCCAGTGGCAATACAAAAAAACAAATTCTGATGCTTACTGGAAAAATTCTGTATCTAAGTCTTTCTAATCACTTGACCACCTGAGCTGAGGGATGTAATTTCCTGCTCTGTCCTCTCAGCACATATAAACCTTACAACTGGTTACCTGATGGTTATATCAATGCTGTTGCTACGCCATGCAACACATACGTATTCCCTTCTGCCTTTCTTTACGGCTACTAGGGCTGAGTATTGACACTAATTTGCTGATTCGATTCTGATTTATACGGTTATATCGATTCAATATCGATTCAGTTAGCAATATTTCATTTAAAATGTTCATTTTGCAAAAATGGAATCCACATTCAAATATAAATGCTTGAAACTGGTAACTGAAATACACATGTTTACATATTAGCAACAGGGCCCACACAATTATGTTCAATTACTTTTTACTTTGAGTAACAAACATTGTAACAAGAAAATAATAAATATGCACATTCAATGCACACATGGTAAGCACAAACTGCTCCTTACTGTAAAAAAAAAAGGTGTCTATGACATTATAACTGTTAAAGTAAAGTGCAACAGTGTTAGTCATTAACAACAACAATGTACCTTTTAATATTACTGTAAACGGACCCAAACTGAAAAAGAATTAAATAAAATTTCATTAAATAAAAGTGAATTTGACAGTAGTTTGCAGACAAATTCATGTTCTAGTTGTTGTCCAGAACTACACGACGGGGCAGAGGAGCTAAATGTGTCAGCATGACAGATGGTTTCGTTGGTTTGTTGTGTTGCTGCAGTATTTTAACTCTTGCGGGCAAACGGTGGTTTTGTCAGCTGCATCTTTCCCGTCAAGGCTTTTGAACACAATTCAATTTTTCCGACGCTGGCATTAGTTGATTACTGTACCACTGTTTCCATGATTCTTTGTTTCAGAAAACTTACGTAGCCTTTTAGTAGTCAGTCTTACTATCAAGAGCAACTTAAAAGATGGCGACATCTTCAGGACGGAAGGTGAAATACAGATAAAGTTCATACATCCTCTGAAGTAAAACGGACACGTTAAAAAATCGATCACGGGACTTCACGAGTTGATATCGGTTCGTTAAAATGAACATCGATTAAAATCGTTTAATCGATTTTTTTCAAACCCAGCCATGCCGCCTACTGTCTCCTGAATCTCAGTGCCTGAATCTGGTCCTCTGCTTTGCAGACTAGATGTGGTTATTGGTTGTCTGATCAATAGTCTTTGCATATCCTGGTTACCGCACGATATTCTTCAGATGTTGTTTGTAGCACTGCCACTGCAAAAGGAGTTTTTGTGTGGGTTTTTTCTTTTCTTTAGTATGTCGACTTGCAGTGGGAATTAGTATGATCAGCTTGTCAATGATGAATGTTTGTGTTTGTGTGATGAATTTTTTTGCTTACCTTTTATTTGTACATTTTATAATTTCTGTGTAGAATGAAAACTTTTATTATACTCTTTGTGCTGTGCCTTAGCTGCATCACAGCTGTGCCGATAATCTCAGTAACATACCCTCTCGTGTCTTACTGCTTTTATAAAACTGATGAATGAGTTAATTTCACTTTTAGACCATAGGAAATGCAAGAGACAATTTTTAATTCATGAGAGAATTTATATAGAATTTAATTACAGTAAACGTTGCTCCGTAAAATAAAGTAGTCCCTTAAAATGGTATAGAAATACTTCAAAGCTAAAAAAAACTTATAACTTATGTTCTTACAACATTCCTCTGTTTAAGACGGTGTAATGTATGAATTATCTATTTGTTATAATTGTTCAGAATATGGATTATCTTGATGTGGCCTTAGCTCTCTGGCACCACCTGCTGTACATCATTTTGTTTTGGCAGGTTCCAGTGAGAACAACTTCACGGTCCCCTGTGCTGTCCCGTCGAGACTCGCCCATCCAGGGCGCATTGCAGGCCAGCAGCCAGGCAGGACAGAGGACCTCAACAAGGTACGTTTTCTGTATCATCCCCCTTAACATCCTCTTCATCGACTTCAACATGTTGGATGAGTCATGAATGGAAAGGGAGGTGTTTGTGAGCATTTGTCAGTGTGACGGCTGTTGCCCTTTGTCTTAGTAACGTGGAGCCCAGACTCCTGTGGGACCGCGTGGAAAAGCTGGTCCCCAGGCCTGGAAGTGGCAGTTCCTCGGGCTCCAGTAACTCGGGTTCTCAGGCTGGGCTCCAGAATGTCGCTGGGGAGAAGTTCAGGGTGCGATGTAAGTCTCTTTTAGCAGGACACATGCTCCACCATGCACTGAATCCACACAACGATCTTGGTTTTTATGTGTATAAACTAGCAAATGCTCATGGTTTAGAATTGTATACATATACAGTACCTATAAAAAGTATTCACCCCCTTGGATGTTTTTTTTATTTTTTTTTTAATATTGAGTCATATTGAACTTCAGTTTGACAATTTCATATCAAAGTCAAAATACATTAGTCTAAACAAACTTAAATGTTAAATAATTGTTTACATAAGTATTCACCCCTTTTAATGCAACTCACCTAAATCATCTCTGTGCAGCAAACTGATTTTAGAATTAGCTTAGTTAATTAAATGGAGAGCACCTGTGCACCTGAGTCAGTATTTTAGGGAAAACAACACCATGAAGACAAAAGAACACTCCAAGCAAATCCACAAAAAGGTTATTCATAATCATAAATCAGGGTATGGATACTACAAAATGTCCACGTCCCTGATATCCCCCAATATCCCTCGGAGTACTGTGAAGTCAATAATTAAGAAATGGAAAAAGTATGGCACAGCAGTAAATCTGCCTAGAGCAGGCGGTCCTCAAAACGACCGTGCAAGAAGGGGACTAGTGAGGGAGGCCAACAAGAGACCTATGACTCCTCTGAAGGACTTGCAAGTGTCAGTGGCTGGGATGGGAGAGACTGTGCATACAACAACTGTTGCCTGGGTTCTTCATCGGTCACAGCTTTATGGGAGTGTGGCGAAGAAAAAGCCCAAAGGAAATCTCAGCTAGAGTTTGCCAGAAGGCATGTGGGGGACTCTAAAGTCAGTTGGAAGAAGATGCTATGGTCTGATGAGACGAAAATGTAGCTTTTTGGCCATCAAACCAGTCGCTATGTTTTGCACAAACTAAACACCACACATAACCAAAGTTATTAATACACCATCTCCACCGTGAAGCATGGTGATGATGGCATCATGCTGTGGGGATGCTTCTCTGCATCAGGCCCTGGAAGGCTTGTAAAGGTAGAGGGTAAAATTAATGCTGCAAAATACAGGGAAATCCTGGATGAAAATCCTGATGCAGTCTGCAAAAGAACTGAGACTTGGGAGATTTGTTTTCAAGCAAGACAACGATCTCAAGTGTAGAGCCAAAGCTACACAAGAATGGTTTCAAAACAACAATGTTAATGTCCTGGCTGAGTCAAAGCCCAGACCCCAACCCAATTAAGTATCGGTGTATGGACTTGAAAAAGGCTATGCACCCACGATCCCCACGCAACCTGACAGAGCTTGAGCAGTTTTGCGAAGAAGAATGGGGAAAAATTGCAGTGTTCAGATGTGCCAAGTTGATAGAGACCTATTGGCATAGGCTCAAGGCTTTAATTGATGCCAAAGGTGTATCTACTAAATACTGACTTGAAGAGGGTGAATACTTATGCAACCAATTATTTTTTGTTGAATATTTGTTAGAAATTTAGACTAATTGGTCTAAATGTATTTTGACTTTGAGACGAAAGTCTTTTTCTGTTGATCAGTGTCAAAAAAGTCAAATGAAGTTCACTATGATTCAGTATTTAAAACATAAAAAAATATAAAAACATCCAAAAGGGTGAATAGTTTTTATAGCACTGTATGTGCACACACATACACACACACAAGCGCTCATGAATTTAATTTCTGTAAACGTGTTCAAAGCCTATTCTCATATAATAAACAATAATATTATGACATAATATTAGTACAATAATAAATATATACAGAATCACCTGTCCTTTGGTACCTAAGGAAATGCTTCAAATTATGTTTCTAGCATCCAGAACCTGATCATTTGTCATCTTTGTTAGCATCTTCGAAGTCAGAAGGTTCGCCATTGCAGCGCCCAGAGAATACAGGGAAGAAGTCGGAAGAGAAGGACTTCGCTAGACCAATCCGACCCGCGGTCAGTGTAGAACTGACAGCTTTGAGATGGATCTATAACGCAACAAACATGACAGAACAAAATTTTATTTCAGAATAAAACGTTGTCTATGATAAAATAATTGACATTTGTATTCTGATGTGTGCACTTTTATTTTAATTTAAAAAAATAAATAAACATTTTTAACAACTGATGGGTGTAATCATGTGACTGAGTCAATTAACCCATCACCAGCTGAACTGTGAATGCTAAACCTCTGACGCGTCTCCTGTCCCAGGACCTCACTGCTCTGGCCAAGGAGCTACGTGCAGTGGAGGATGTCCGACCTCACCATAAGGTGACGGACTACTCGTCCTCTAGCGAAGAGTCTGGCACCACTGATGAAGAAGATGAGGATGTGGACCAGGAAGGGGGAGAGGAATCTACCTCAGGCCCAGATGATTCTCGAGCTGGGTATGGACCACATCAAGATTCAATTTTGTTACACGCATAATGAATGCAATTTAAGGAAACGTTTTGGAAATTTAAGTTATTTCGATGATATGCTACTGTACTGTACTATTATTCAGCTTTCAGACAATGCATTTGTCAGAATGAGGTCTAAAAAGTCTATTTAAATGTTTTACTGTATAAGTCCTCTATGAATTATAAAAATAAGAGTAGAATGAAAAACTTAAATTAAGATACTAAACATATATATTTTTGCAATACAAAAATCAGGAACAAATTAAAAATATAGTTGCATGCTCCTCCTCATCATCCTCCAACTTGTATGTACTTACATCAATCAATTTATTTATTTTTATAAAGCGCTTTTCACATGTTTCCATATCACGAAGACGCTTTACATACAGAGAAATACAATATCCCCCAGGTCTGAGTCAAATTGGCAGTCATTTCAATTGCAGGTGTCCTCTTGTATTGAGACCGTTTTCCTTGTCACCCGTTGTTGTATGAAGCCACAAACATTTAGATAAATGCGATCCATTTCTTAATAATTATTGTAATAACGTAAGTGTTGGAAAACAAGTCTTTACACTAGCTACCTATCCTAAATCATTTACAAGCATCAGAAGCATTCGTTCGTTTCCCCCATTAGTTAGTTTTGCTGTGAGATTGGTAAGAAGTGAGCAAGCAATTTTTTTGTGTGCTTAACATCCAAATTGTGTGTGTCCAGTCCATACACAAAAACGGACTTGTATCTACTTACAGCGTGAAATTGTATGTACTTAGTCACATGTGTCGAATTGCAGGCTAAGTCAAGTCACAGGTGTCCTCTCGTTGTACTGAGACTGTTTTCCTTGTCACCCTTTGTCGTATGCATTTCTTAATAATTATTATAAAAACCTGTGTGATGCAATACAATTCTTTATATCCGTATCAAAGCAGTCGTTTAACTATCCTGTGGTTTAGCTTTGCTGATAGACGGCTGCCCCTTGTGACCAGTTGTTGTATTATGCGAGACAGCTACATTTGTTATAAATTTCAAGTCCATATGTTGTTGTGCACAAAGTGACACGATTTTGCAGAATTTAAAAATGTATTTGTTAATATCTTTTTGTCTTATATTGAAACTGTTATTCCTTAATACCACATTCAGAGACATCTTGCACACACATCATCAATTATTTAGTCATTTGGACCAACGATTGATTTTAGTGGAATTTTAAAAATTGTCTTTATTCTATTATTTCTCATTTCCACATTTTCTAAAATATTAACGTCATACTGCACCCATAGTCTCTTGTAAGTATCAGTTACATTCACAATCATTTTCAAGTCCATATGACCGTGTAACACAGAGTTGTGGTGACATGACACGCGTTAATCTTCTTTATCTTACACCAGAAGTCTTATTCCTCATCACCATATAAGGAGGTTTCTATCCTATGCATTTGTGTCAAAAATCAAGCGAATCGGACGCATTCTGCATTTTCAGCAACTTTTTATAGGTTTCATGAATTTTCAGCTCTAGCAAAAAATCTAGTTTGGCGGACTTTATGGGTTTGATGGAGTTTTTTGTTCATTATGAGCCATTACATTTGTATACCAAGTTTCATACATTTATGTATCACAGGATGGCAATGGCAATTGTTTTTATTTTCATCATTTTAGAGTTTACTGTAGTGCCATCTATGGTCCGATCAGTGTCAGTCTTTGTCTCTGAGTAGTGGGTGCATGGGAGTGTCAGTGTGAAAAATTTCAGCATTTTTTACTGCATAGTTTCAGAGGCAGAATAATAATAATCTAAATAAAACATATTGGAGGAACCCTAATAATAAAACATACAAAAACAATAGGCTTCCTCCATTCTCGCGGGAACCCTAACTGATAATAATAATAAAACAAACGTACAAAAACAATAGGCTTCTCCATACTGGAGGAACCCTAATTGTCTCCAGGAGATATAGGTAAACCTAACTTTGAACAATTCCTGTCTCCTTAAAAATGTTAAAATAAATGTTGTTTTGCATCTTTTTCAACTGGTTTAAATGCGTTTTTCCTGTCAGTTCTGCCACTAGTTGAGGGGTCAGAGAACAGATTATTAAAGTTAACAATTGTAAGTAAAACAGTAAGCAGCTAACATCTCTCTGGCTATGTGATGGCAACACTGTCGCACCTTAAGTTACCGAGAGTGTATTCAGGCCCTTTCTTTTGCTTTGAAATTTAGCTGTTTGGGTATTACCCTGTTAAATTTTCTAGGATTTCCAAATTCTGTGGGAAACCAGAATTTTCATCTCATGTTCTTTGTATAGCAGAACTCATAGGGCCTTAGTGTATAGAATTTTGTACCTGTACTATTTTATCGCCTATGTAGTGATGAACCATATAAAAGATTTTTCAAACATATGCTACATTTTGTGTAGAACCCAACCACAAACTCCTATTGAGGGAACTGGGAATTTAATATAGGCATAATCCACCAGTCTGCCATCATGTATCAGCTGACTATCGTTGGAAAACAGGGTTATGGGATGTGGCATAGGCTTAAGTGTGCCCTCTCTGACGCCACAGGGTACACCAATGTGAGACTGGACTTTGTTTTGTCAGATTCCTATGAGAACAATGTCTAATTAGGTTGACAGTATAAGCTCACAAGGGCGGGATGTTTTGTCTGTTGTGTGTGTCTGTGTGTATATATATATATTTTTTTTTTTTCAGGTACTCCAGGTTGAGCAATGGCGAGACAGAATCGGTCAAGACCCTGATCATTCATGATGACACAGAGAGCGACCCTGCTTTCATGCCATCTAAAGATGGCACCTTAGTCGTCGGACAGGTAGGAGGGTTGGAGAAAGCTGTAAAAATAAAAAACAAACATTTCTAAATACCTTTCCGTTTTGTAACTATGGTCATACTCTCATCCTTCTTTTCTGTTCTCACTGCATTTTTTTTTTTTTTTGTGAATTTCTTCAACCTTTGTTGTCTGTAAAGTGACCTGGTTTGAAGTCGTGACAGGACAGGCATATTGGTGTAGACCCACGACCCCTTGGGTTTAGAGGTTTCCGTCTGCAGTCCAGGTCATTTTTAAAATCCCTCTAAAGATTTTTCCATCGCACTTGCAGATCAAAAATCGGATACGATTCAGTACCATACACTGTTATTAGAGTTTTGAAGAGAAGTTTACGCGTTGGAATAGTTCATTTTAAGACCTTTTTGAATATAAAAAATGTTTTTTCTCTGGGTGAGTATACTTGATGACTGCGGAGGAAATCACATAGGATTACAGACACACGGATTTAGTCACTTACGAAACCTGGCACGCGTTTACAGGAGCGGGCAAGTAAAGTCACATTGCGTCATTTGAGGGAAAGGTTTAATTGGCTGGCCGGTTTCCTTGTCCTCAACTGCGCCTAGACCCAAAAGTGCCTGTTCTTGGTTACAGAGCGCAGGTGATAAAAAGCACCTTGGGCCCAGCTACCAGGAGAGCAATGGCTTTGCCGGCCGCATTCACCTCTTGCCAGATCTCATCCAGC
This sequence comes from Hiodon tergisus, assembly GCA_025775045.1. Classification (NCBI taxonomy): domain Eukaryota; kingdom Metazoa; phylum Chordata; class Actinopteri; order Hiodontiformes; family Hiodontidae; genus Hiodon; species Hiodon tergisus. The sequence continues at coordinate 23,107 of JAOVYW010028445.1, forward strand.
AAAGCCATTCCTCGTCCTCCAACTCCCCTTCATCCAGCCTTGCAAGCACATCCATGTACCCCCAGGGCGCCATGGACGAGCTCACTGTTGAGGTATGTTGCCACCTGCTGCTGTTCGCTGCTGGCTGGCTGTCTCTCTGAATGCTGCACTTATCAGTTGCACCCGAGTAACCGTGCTTCACTCGGCTGTAAATCACAGGGTTCACTGAAGGGTCCAACAAGGGGCTAATTGAATGAATGTTCAGAACCAGTACCATATTAACCCCTTAATGCACCAATATTGTTAATTTGTACTACTGTAATTCAAGTCTATATATCTCAAGAACTGTATGTCCTACAAACTAGAGATTACACCCTCCAGGTGTTTGTGCTTTGGAAAAATTCACCAAAATTATTAAATGTATTGAATATATGCAACATGTAGACATATACACAAATTTCAGCATATTAGCTAGATGATTAGGGATTTTTTTCCTCAGTGCACAATATGGCAAGAAAAAATGAAAAATACTTTTTTCAAAATGGTGAATATACATTAGCTCACAGTATGGCATGCAAGTAGGTGGGAAAAGAGTCATTTCAAAATGATGAGCAGGGTAATAAAACTTTAAAATGTTGTTTTGCTCACATATTTGTGCTTGTTGCAGCTCGCTGTGGGCTGTCACAACACATCGGCTTCACAGAACATGTTGTATAAATTATCTTGTTAAGTGACCGTCCCCCGACCGTCATCTCATGGGGTCAAATAATCTCTTCTGAATAAGATGGGAACGTACACATACAGAATAAGTAAAAAAAATTCTAAAACAATATTAAATGCAGTATATGTAGTAAATTGACATATGCAAATCATGATGCATGGGCTAGTTTTTCTAATCAGAAGTTCAATTTAAATGCATTTCTTCGTAAAAAATATATATTATATTTCAACAGAAAGCTTAGAATCCGTAGATTGGCAATAATTTTGAAATAATATTGATTATATCTGGTATAAGAAGAAAATAGGCTATTCATTACTCTGCTGGGACTGGCAAAGCACAACTACGAAGATTTATTGTAAATCCTTGCACAGATTTTTCCGGAAAATGCTTTATTGTGATTGTTTGAAGAGAACCACTGCTACCATATGAGGTCAGTCGTTTTGTTTTACAACAAGAGAATTGTGCAGGAAAAAAGCGTGTTAGGATACTACCAGAATTAGTTTGGATAATGGTGTAATAAGTGAGCACAGAAATATGACGTCAAATATGAAACTATTGCCACTCAAAACGGTTTGATGATTTGCGTTGAGTAAACTAAGAGGAATGCGTTATGGGGTGATATATGTAATGTTCAGATCTATGGGCATATTAAATATATTGGAAATATCTCTGGGTTTACTTTCTGCCACAGAAAATCTTCCTATAAACACTACTTTGTGCAAACACTTAGGGTAGCCTTGCAATGGAGAGGAAAGCCTCTTTTAAGTTCATTTCATATTAGCTTTATTTACTTCGATGGGTTTGCATAAAACATCTTATTAATCAGAGAGTAGAATTTACTGAGGAATGTTCTCTCTGGGGCATTAAGCTGTGAGCTCTGAACAAAGCTTAGTATGTGAATGGGAAATGGGCCTTAGGCAAAGAACGTAGGGAACCTCAGAACTCCAACAGGGTTCTGGAATTTTTCCCTGCACTCCCTGGTAAATGTTCTTTCTCGGCAGATACGGCCCTTCTCAGAAACATAAAAAGATGGAGTAGATTTTCAGTTTTTAGTATTACTTTGAAGTGTCACGTAAATATTCAGCCAGGTTGCTCTTTTTTCCCAAACCAAAAGGCATTCCTGTTTAAATTTTTCTTTTTCACATCTGTTCACTTCTGTGCTCTTTTTTTGTAACACTCCTGTTTTTTATTTCTTCTTGTCTTTTGTGAGTTCCCTATAATATATGCAATTATTTATGCTCCCAAAATGCAGTCCAACTGGTTTCCTTGGGAGCAGAATTCACCACCATGTGGTATGAAACGTACTCTGTTCGGATGTGAACTTCTGATGGGTATTTTACCGCCTCCCCATCACCTACTTTGTTTCAGACTCAGTCGGCCAGTAATACTCTGCAGAAACACAAGTCATCCTCTTCTTTCACCCCCTTCATTGACCACCGGCTGCTGCAGGTCTCTCCCTCCACTGGAAGTTCCCTCTCTTCTGTGGGTAAGTCACCTGCCATCGGCCCAGAAAAGTCAGCTACGTCTATGATTGGTCGCACAATTAGATAATTTGGTTTCTACCCTTCAGGGAACCCTACTTATTTTGTCAGTTGAAGGGTGAAGATTAAAAGCCTCATAGAATTGAAATCCAGTGAAGCCCTCCCAACACACAGAGAGAATGGTTATCATTATAATACTAAATCACCTTTGACACTCATGTTCTCGTCAGCGGGCTGTGGCAGTGAGGTCAGGGACTCCAGGAAGGGCTCGGTAGTCAACGTGAATCCTGTCAACACGAGGCCGCAGAGTGACACACCTGAGATCCGAAAGTACAAGAAACGCTTCAACTCAGAGATCCTGTGTGCTGCTTTGTGGGGTAAGTGTGGAGAGATTCCAGTACTCTGTGTCAGCTGTGATTTTTTTACCTCAGGCAGTGAGGGGAAAATACTGGTACATACTGCCTGTAGATATACTGAGGTAACCTGCGTTTGGTATTCTTTAGGCGTGAACCTACTCGTGGGCACGGAGAGTGGGCTGATGCTCCTCGACAGGAGTGGACAAGGCAAGGTGTATCCTCTCATCAGTCGAAGGCGCTTTCAGCAGATGGAAGTTCTAGAGGGCCTCAATGTCCTGGTCACCATATCGGGTATCACTCCTTTTCTCTCATCGCCACTGGCACCTCTCCTAAATCTTGGAAATAAATTACTGAGCAAACTCTTGTACACAACGTGTAAAATATTCAGAGAATCCATTTTACACGTTAGACATTTTACACACACACTGACATTCCATTGGGTTAATGTTTTTTCACGGCAGCAAATAAATAGGTGCGCTGTGACAGGACGTTATTGACACTTTCTTTCAGTAGATGCGAATGTGGCTGTCTTACTTTACATTTGTCCATTATATGTGTCACTTCAGTGTCAATTTTCCACTTCTCTGTATAGTCACTTTTTTCTACAGACTGTTATTACATTGTGCAGTGTTTCCCACAGGATTTTGTGAGACTATGGGGGTGAACCTCCAACCCTCTAGGGATGCAAAAAATTAAATTTTGTACATTTTAAAGTTAAATACTTCCATCTGGTGCGCTTTGAGTGCAAAATTAAGAGGCTGGCGTTGTGCTCTAAATCAAATTGTGAGAAATAGCGCTGCCAATTCTTCCCCATATACCTGATGCTCTTCACCCCCAGCCAGGGTTTAATTGACAGCTGTTCACAAACAGAGTCAAGATTTGCCTCGCCAAAAGTTATTGGCTAAAATTGGCAGGAACATGATTAGCTGGATTGACACTACCCGACCCACAATTTCACGCAAAGCTAGAATCTGTGGTGCTAACTAATCTCACAGGGCCTCATTTAACTTACTTAGACACCATGTTTATGTAGAAAACAATTTTAAAATTTTAATGAAAAAATACTACCTACTGTAGCTTTAACTATTTCGTGCTCTAGGAAACAATTTAATTAAACACATTGAATAGACTAATGGTGTTGACATAGCAAAAGAGTCACACACACACAAACCATGGTAAACGAGGTGGTAAACACATATTTATGATTATATTACATATTCGCCTATTTGTCAACTCTAAAGGCAAACTTTGCATTGGTAATTCCTGGGTTTGGAGAAAGAGTTCTAATGCCCTTCTGTCATCAAACTCCTCTGGGAAAAGCAGGGTCCAAACTAGGGGCATCAGTTTCAGCTTTTTATCTTTTAATGTTACCTCAGACTGCTAATGATAGCTAGCTAGTGAAGCCGTAAGCAGTGTATGCCAATTAACCTAGTAATGCTAACGTTAGTTTATGTTTATTATCATGATTCTAACTTCGGCAGTAACATTATCTGTTTGCTCTCATACACTGATGATAAATTGTGTGTGGAGTTGCGTATAAATGCAGTGGATACACTTAATGTTAGTTAATGTTATTTACCTCAAAGATTTGTCCTCCTCCTCAACCAAATAGACTGATCCAGGAATACTCCTATGCATATTACCTGCGAGTGTATGTGAGCGCGCGAGTTTACAGCAGCGGGTGAGGAGCTGACTGGCGCGAGAGAGAGAGCACAAAACACAACCTTAGAGATATTTTATTTTATTATGAGACTGAGAAGTGCAAAACTATTTTAGATGAGAAGTGTAAAAATGTTTTCGGTTCATTATGAGACCGTGGTTGGGCAAATAATGGGAAACACTGTTGTGGTCATCAAAAGTTTACTGACCTGAAGTGTGTTCCTACACGCTATACCTCTTGTGTGTCATTGTAGCCAAATTTCTTTGTAAATGTGATATCATACCACTGTCCATAAGGAGGAAGTTGAGCAAGTGCAACATCTTTCTTCTCTTACACACGCAGACATAGGAAGAAATGTGTGGGAGAACATAGAATTGTTTGTTTTTGGATGTCCCCAACTTTAATTTGGCTTGGCGTATCCTGGCTCTTTATTTAATAATGGCAATAATGAATTGTACGTCATCACATGGCATTGCCTTTTCCAGTACGTACTTTGGAAAAATAACCCAGTGATTAATTTTTGTTAATGATGGTGATGCAAAAACATCTGAGTAGTTGGCTCGTGTGTCACCTGTTTAATTCTTCCCTGTCTCAGGAAAGAAGAACAAGTTGCGGGTTTACTACTTGTCCTGGCTGAGGAATAAGATTTTGCACAACGATCCAGAGGTGGAGAAGAAGCAGGGCTGGACCACCGTTGGAGAGCTGGAGGGGTGTGTGCACTATAAAGTTGGTACGTTCCGTTCCCTGCGTGGTCCAGGATTCTTTTACTCACCAATGACTTAAATTGAATTTAAATTAATGTAATTTCATTTAAAAATCTACCAAAAGGTGCCTTGAAACTGTTCACTTGCTTAAATTAACCAGTACTTTTTAAAATCATGCTATTGGAATCAATTATTTGTTTTTTTGTTTGTTAGTATTAATTGTGGCTGTTTTTGCAGTCGCTCCGATAACTTATTAGTTCTATGTATGTCAAAGGTCAATGATGGTCTTGTTTTTCTGTTGCCAGTAAAATATGAGCGAATCAAGTTCCTGGTTCTTGCTTTAAAGAATTCTGTGGAAGTTTACGCATGGGCGCCGAAGCCATACCACAAGTTCATGGCCTTTAAGGTAACCCTCATTTTTCTAAATACCATTCTCTCTATTCTAAATCTAATGTAGTTATTGATAATCAATTATAAGGCAGTAGGTGAGATGTTGGTTATGGAATTGGACGTGTAACCAATAGGCTGCAGGGTTTCTGATTTTGTTTTCTTGAGCATGGTGTTTAACGTGAATTGCTCTGGTAAGCATCACCTGACTATAGGGTTGAGTTCTGATTAAGAGATTTCATAAATCTAATAAATAGATTTAAGAATAATACCAATAGTCATTAAAAGTAAAATGAATCTCATAGTTAAATGCAGTTGCCATAAGAATACAGAAGAAAATGGTTAACGCAGTACTGACAGTTCATGGTAACTAAATTACCTTTGCCCTCCTGCTTCAGTCATTCGGGGAACTGGTGCACAAGCCCCTCTTGGTTGACCTGACAGTGGAAGAGGGCCAGAGGTTGAAAGTCATCTACGGGTCATGCTCTGGCTTCCATGCAGTGGATGTGGACTCGGGGGCGGTGTATGATATCTACCTGCCCACGCATGTAAGGAGCCTGTCTTGGCTGTAGTTGTAACCAGCTTAGATGGACCTCCCTTGTAGAATTGGGATGTTATAGATGACTAGATAAGACAAACTTTGATGAGACAAGAAATTTGTTAGATTTCTCTTCTTTTTTCTGTTCAGTTTTTTCCATCTTTTTTCTCCTTTTTCAATATTCCCTCTTCCCATCCTCCTATCTTCAGATTCAGACGAGTATTCAGTCCCACGCTATCATCATCCTACCCAACACTGACGGAATCGAGCTTCTGGTGTGCTATGAGGACGAGGGAGTCTACGTAAACACATACGGGCGCATCACCAAAGACGTGGTGTTGCAGTGGGGCGAGATGCCTACCTCCGTGGGTATGTTCCTAACCAACAGCCATGCATTCAGAAATGGCACAAAATCATCCTTTTTCCTGCAAGATCAAATTATTCTCTACTTAAGTTAAACGGGATACCACTGTTGTTGTTAAGCAGACAACCGAAAATTTCACAGGATAACTGCAGTCCACCCGAACACGTGCCCCGTTACAGGATAACTGCAGTTCACCCAAACACGTGCCCCGTTACAGGATAATTGCTGTTCACCCAAACACGTGCCTGTTACAGGATAACTGCAGCACTTGACCAGTGAGTGTTTTTGTTTTCACTTAATCTCTTTGTGTCCCTGCAGCCTACATCAGGTCCAACCAGATCATGGGCTGGGGTGAGAAGGCCATCGAGATCCGCTCTGTGGAGACGGGACACCTCGATGGAGTCTTCATGCACAAAAGGGCCCAAAGACTGAAATTCCTATGTGAAAGAAATGATAAGGTGAGTTGTGGTCTGGCACCCATGCACTTCATTGAGAGCTAGTCCAAAAGTATATTTTTGTATTTGTAACTTATTTATAATTTATTTTAGTACCTTTATTGTTCTCTTCTGGGGGGGCTGGGGGACTCACACTGGTCAATACTTGGAGCAATTCAAGTTAAGTAACTTAGTTTAAGTTGCGCTGGTTGTTGAGGCTAGAATTGTGTGTGTATTCATAGGTGTGTCAGTGACTGACAGGAGTGTGTATGTCTCTCACCAGGTGTTCTTCGCCTCTGTGCGTTCCGGGGGCTCAAGTCAGGTGTACTTCATGACCCTGGGTCGGAGCTCTTTGCTCAGCTGGTAGACAACCCCCTCTCATAGCTCGGGGGACACAAACAACGTAATACGTTTTTCTTTCTTCATGATTTTAAGACGACAGCAATGGAAGAAAACAACAAAAAACACTGAAGCTGCAGAACACCTGAGGCTCTTACAGGGGGAAGAATAAAAAAAAAAATCATTGGTGGCTAGGATTGTCACCATACCTTTGACAGAGTGAGAAAACATATTCTGAGTTCATCTCCAGACTCACTCCCAACTTCACTTATAAATGAAGAAGTCACCTATGATTGTGAGAAGGTCAGAGCCTCACTGTTTCTTATTAACTTCTGGGTTTTGCGGAAGTGACTTCCAACAGCAGGACTTCAGCTCCTGCGTCATAAGTGAGTGGCTGATGTCATGACAGTATGGGCAGGAGGAATTGGGGCTTGTGAGCTTTTTTGTGAATCAGTCTGCTCCAAACAGGACCATGGGTGAAGCCTTTTACACATTTGGTGGGTTTAATAAGATCACACTGCTTCATGATTGCCAGCCGTTTTTCCACAATACCTGTATTCTTTTTTTTGCACTTAATTCCCCAATTTACATAGTTGTATTTTGGCCTACCTCAATATTTATAACCCAAAACGACCAGGATAAGGGAAGTTTCATGGTTATAAAACTGACCAGAATACCGAATGGGTGGTCCAACATGTGTGTTAAACTGAATTTGATTTCTCAGCTTTGAAGGGCTCTGTGAAGGGGGCAGCATTGTTGAATCGTGAAAACCCTCAGCTGGGCCTGACTAGAGAGGAGCTCATCAATGTTCTTTAAATCCCTTTGTCAAGAACAGTGTGTCACTCCAGCAGGTCTCTGTTGATGCCATGTCATAATACATAATTCGGGACTTCACTGTTTGTGCAGATCCACACCCTGTTATCAACTGTTATTGTTTTTTGATGAATAAATATGGAGGTAAGAAAAGCTGTAATTCCACACAATTGTTTGAGGGTTGGGGTCGAATTACTGAAAATACATTTCCCCCTACAAAGAAAAGCAAAAGTCTAAAGTATGTTGGAGAATCTTTAGTTAATTTTGTTTTTTTCTTATGAGGCTCCTGTTAGATACTACAGCCTCCTTAATGCTGTTTATCTGTTGAACCAAATATTTTTTTCTATCCTACCTTCCACCCCCATCAGAATGTCAGAAGGTATGTGATGCATGGAAATCGAATGATGACACCATTTTCATATGGCTGTTTGACATCCCAGCAATACCTCAGCTTTTCACATTGTCTGATAAGAACTGCAAACCTGTAATCCTACGAAGCTAGTAGTATAGAGTGCAGAAAAAAAAATTATTATCATCAGAGATGCAAAACATATTTCGAATTATTGAAAGGCACAGTATTCCCCCCCCCCCCCCCAAAGTGCTAGGATGGCATAAAGTAAAACAGTATTATGAAATCACTACACTGAGAAATAAATGTTGTTTCAGGGTATCTTTTTAGTACCGTATTTATAGCAAAGATTTAAGCTTTGAACGGTAGTTTGTAGTTTTTTCTTCCTGTAATTTTGTGTAACCCTGATAACATTGTCACTACAATAGTTTAATGTTATAATGAACACTTTTTCCTGAAGAAATGTTTACAGAAGCAATTTTTGTTACAAAAATGTGCAAAATTATATTTATGGGTTATCAAGTCTTTTTTTCTCTGTTTTTGTATTAAATTAATTTGACTTAACGATCCGCAGCTGATCACTGTCCGGATGATGCCCATTCTCCTTCTAATGCAGTGAAAACTAGCAACAGTTTTACTGGTTGATTAATATGTGCTGACATGCTATACTGACTGATGTCTTCTGTTGAATGTCAAAACATGTATTTTCCTGAAATGAATTTTTCCTGATGTATTTTTCCTGTTTTTTTTTCCTCTCTCCTTTGAATAAACTCAAAATAATATAGAAGTTGTATTATTTTCACCTACCAAAATGGAAGCTGGAATTCCTGCTGAGGTAAAACAATTAAATTTGAATTAATTTACACCAACAAAGGTTTATTAGCTTGTTATCACTTTTAATCCCTTTGCCAAAATTAAGATTGCTGTGGACAGCCAAGTGTTTTTTCCTCAAGCACTCTAACTTGCCCTTCCTAGTTGTAGATCATGCACAGTTCAGACGTGAGGGAAATTTCATGTAAGAATAGAGACATTGGAAAATTACAACAATGGCTTGCATATCGTCATGGTATATTTGGTCACATGCTCTTTAAGCCATGCTAGTCCTACAGACAGGATACATCCTTGAGCAACAGTTGTAGAGACATTGATAAAGGGGAATACCCATGTCATGCAATACCACGTTGTGCTATACAGCCATTAAATGTTTCGCTGAAAGTGACTTGGCAGTACCAATCCCATCCCTGAAAGATCTCCAAGGCACTCGGGCTCCCCCCAAAAAAATGTGTAATTGGTATTAATACTCTTTCTGAATTTTGTGTCATTTTGTAGCTTTATTTTGCTTTTGCTTCTGTGATCTGTGAATTTTATACCCGTGTCTCACTGATGCTGACAAAAGGCAAATTATGAAACTCATGAAAGCACACCAGCTGTAGCAGCTGTTTACTGGTTCCCAAACAACCATCATTTCACATATCAGCCCTGACATCCCCACTTTCCCCAGTCAGTCAGGCACTGTGTGCTTTCACTCGTGTGTCCTACACCATTTCCCCACTTGTCTGTCGGACACTTTGTGGTTTCCGCTCTTCGGTCGAACACTGTGCGGTTTCCACTTGTCTGTTGGACACTGTGCAGTTTCTACTCGTCTGTTGAGTGCCGCGTTTCCCCATTATTTGGTTGGACAGTTCCAATGGGAATATGAATTTAAGGACCATGTACATGTTTGCTTAGTCATCCAACTATTCAGTGCCCATTTATCCTTCCAGGAATTAGATCATTATAATTAGATATATTAGCTAAGTCCAATACCTTTGCTGCTATACCACTCCCTGTCAGTGGGGGATCAATGACAATGGAATAATTGTTGCTCGATAAAAAATCCTGTGATTACTGGGACAGTAACCCATGGATGTACTAGGGCACTCCATTGTTTGCTTAGCTGATGAATCATGTATGGGCATGTCTCTAAAGTAATGCATCATAAATTTGGAATTGACCGTTGGAAGGAAATTAGACTTTGTTCAGGGAGGGTTTGAGGAACTAAATGACACAACACGCCTCCTTCCTTCCTCTTCCGTGTGTACCCACTGTATGATGCACGCAACTAACATGTTGACGTTGTTTCATAAGGAACTGATTTAGACTGATAGGAAGACGTAAATGATGGGAAGGCCAAAAGCCGAAGAATTTCACATTTGGATTATATATGAGCCCAATTATTGTCCCTATTCCAATGTCACAAAATTAGGGATAGTGAATGGCTTTTTAAATAGAATTAAATGGTAAGGGTTTCTTTTAAAGCAAGTGAGATGTAGGTAGTACTGGAAATCTGAATGGAAAGTGAGTAGATGTTTACCAGATTAAGCTTCATGTCCTGTAAATTGCTAGTAAGTGATTATCCATGAACGCAATGTTTTACATTTATAACTGAAACCAGGGTCAATCACAAGTGCACACACTTAAATGTTTTATGTATGTAAATGCATGTGAGTGTGTGTGTAGTCGCATTTGCGAGATGTTCTGCTGTCCATCTGATTGAGAAACCCCAGGAAATTCCACTCCTGCACAGGAACATATAAGTTTGATCGTTTCCCCAACAAGCACTCTCTTTCACACTGACTGCGCTGTCAGGGACATGTCGCCCAGAAACAAGGTGAGTACACTGTTCCCTTTTATCTCTGTGTTCCCTGAACTGGGTGAATTTTCAGAATTTTCACATAGCATACATATACATACCATTTTTTTAAAAGCGAATATTTTAAGGAATGTCTTCTGGTAAGCTAGTTTTTAAACATTCTATTAAAAGATTGTATTCATCACCTATTCAACTCTCAACCTGTTGAAGTGTGGCTAATTTTATGTTTTCCAAGATGTTTTGCCCTCTTACATGATTTGGCATAAATTTATTATGATGTGGTAATTATACTTTACTTATACTAATAAACAGGAGCAGGCACTGACAAAATAGGCCAGCCCTGAACCTACATGCCCTGAACATATACTTTTCAGGGACATTTAAAACCGAAGGGAGAAGAAGTAGGATGGTGAGAGTGAGAAACAGTTTCTGAGCACTGGTGTTTTTTTCTCTCTTACAGTGTGTCCCTGTCACATTGCTCCTAGCAGTTATAATCAAAATGGCAACTCTAAATAGAATGTCTCGCCAGGTGAGAGGTGAGTGAAAATGTTTGTCTACTTGACCATGTGCTTAGCTTCCCATCTGCTTATACAATACAGGTAATGAGAATAATTTTTGTGCTTTATGTACAGGGTAACCCAAAAAGGAGTGTCTGTAGAGATTTGAATATAATTTTCATGAACCATATCTCTAGGTATACTCAGGCATCCAAGATGTGGTTGTCAGTTTTGCTCCACAAGTCTTACTATTGTAGCCTTACAGGTATAATTTCAATTTGGGGAAGACAGCTAACTGGCATACAACTGAGTGTGGTGTTGGATGGTGGTCTGCCCTCCCAGGAAGCTGTTTCCAGGTGTCTCAAGAGGTACCCGAGTTCCGCCTGCAGGGTGAGGCTGTGGTCCTGCGCTGCTCCAAAATGGAGAGGGTCCTTGTAAAATGGGGCCTGTCCATGGCCCAGGGGTACACATACAATTTTGCCAGTGCCAACATGGAACCCCTCCCCCTGGAGGATAATGGAAGGGTGAGGGGCCTCGGGCATCGACTCTGGTTCCTCCCCGCCCAGACCACAGACTCTGGAAATTACACTTGCATATTCAGGTTGGCTTCTTCTCTTTTACACTTCTGCACGATAGGTCTGCAGACAAAGCAAGATTTGCAGTGATATGTCACATTACAGTGCTTCCCTATGACACAGCCTGTCAGTAATTGCTTTACTTGCATCCTTATTTGTCCTTTATAAATACGATTTAGGTTTAGATGGATGCAGATTTAGATGGTAGAAGATACTTTCATCAAGAACAGGTTACATAACTTATAATATTACACTTATATCCTGTTATGCAGCTGGACTGTAGAAAAAGCAGCTCAGGTAAAAGAGAGTTCAGTGTTTTGGAGCTTGGATTTGTAACACAATCATTCTGGTTACAAGGCCGATACTGGGACCACCTTACATGTAGAAAGCACAGATTAATTGATGTATATTATATAGAATTGTTGTCTTCAAAAAGTCACTGGGGCTTCACATGGCCTGATGCTCTCCTTGCTGCTGCAGAAATACTTCATACTGTGTGATCGGAACCATCTTTCTGCGTGTGTATGAAAAAAAAGAGCCCCACCTGGACAAGATCTCGTACCCCTTCAATGCTTTTCCTGGCCAAAATAGAACAATCAGATGTCCAGCTTTAGAAGATTTCAACAGCACAGGACAGCTGCAGTGGTTTAAGGTATATACACTTCCCTGTTTAAGTTAATTAATGTTTGTAGACACAAAGTAAAGCAAGTCATGCACATTTCTTCCTATAAAATGCTGTATGATAATGCTATCTTAGCAGAGCACAATCAAACAGCCATTTACAGTAGTCTAAAAGTATCTGTGATGATAGTTGAGGTTTTGTAGTTAAACATGTAACCCAGGTAGGGAAAGAGCATTATATTATTCTGAAGGGACACGGACATAGAACGGGGGGCGGACGCTGTGGTGTCATGCTGTTGGCACGTACCCCCTCACTTTTCTGGCAGAATAGAATAGAATTCAGTTGATGCAAACAGTCCCAGTGTTAATAGAATTGCATGTCATTTAAAATAGAAGCAGTTTTGGTTCAGTAACAACAGCAGCTTTTTCTTATGTGGGCGGACACATTCAAACCAAGCATGTCAAATGGCGTGCTGAACTGGGAATTTCAAAGCGTTCCGTAAGACAATGTCTTTGTGCACACCTTGCAGGAATCCACTCCCATTGCATTGTCTATGAAAAGGACTCGCTATTACAGGGAAACAGACATGTCACTCGGTATTCGTGACATCACCCCGGGCGACAAGGGGTTCTATACATGTGAGCTGTGGGTGTTTTTCAACAGTGTCCAGTACAAAGTCACCAGGACGATCAAGCTCCACGTACCAGGTGTTCATCAGTGACATGAGTATAGAGCCACATAGTAATTCTTAATCACCAAAATACTTGATATATAATCAGCAACACTCTTGAATGTCAAGGAGGGGGCAACCCTCATTACTATTAGTCTTACTTAGATCCTACTATGTTTTATTCCAGATGGAGTATGGGTCCATCGTCAGACATTATTTAATTATTATCTCAAAATTAAAATGGTTAAATTACATTAAATATTATTTCCCAAGGTTTTTCCTTCGATGGCCTTTTTTTTAAACTCTCAACAATATATTTGTATATATTTTAAAGCCAGGGTTTGAGATGCTGTGTATTATTTTTCAATAATAGTACAATTTAATGTATTATAAAATATTACTAAGTGTAGTTATTCAATGTATTCATCATCTCTATCCTAGTTACGAAAAAAACTGAATCAACAACACAGAGCTTCAGAACCAATCAGAGTCCAGCTGGTCGTGAGTGAACTAAAAATTTACCACAACTATGTTTAGTGCTGTGCCTTTAAATGTTATTCACATGCACAATAACTGAATACAGAAACCATGCCTTGCTGATTGCTCTGGTCTCAATGTACTTGTTGACAGCAGAAACTAATTGGCCCAAAATCGTCTACCCTATGAATGGAACCATCTTTGAAACATCCTATGGTATGTATTTTATATAACTCTTAAAACTAAATTTGCTTCATTTCAGATAAATACACTGAAATTCATTCTTTGCTCTCTACCTCCTTAGTACATGTGGCAGTATATGTCTGCGTATGTGCACATGTGTGTGTACTCAACAACTTTCTCTATTCAGGCTCCAGTCTGCAGATACCATGCAAGGTGTTCACAGGGATCCAATCAGCTGATGCTGCTGAGGTGACGTGGTTGGTTGATGGCCTGCCTGTCGAGGAGTCCTTTCTTAGTGGTCGAGCTTTTGCCGAAGAGAAGTAATTTCCCATTTCCGTTCTGAAGCATGTTTTTGTTAACATTTTAACTCAAATTAAATAATAACTCTACATATACTGTATAGAAATCTGATATTCACATGGTGAATGGTCACTGCACTACGCAACCAGGGTTAACATCAAGAATGGAGGCAACTATGTGATGGTGAAGCTTATCCTTTTGGAGCTACACGAAGAGGAGACCGGTGCAACCATAAAATGTATCGCCCAGAACCCTGGTGGAAGACAAGAGGTCATTGTACAGCTCAAACTGGAAGGTGGGTTCTGTATATTCCAAGTTCTGTGTTTTCAGGCTCCAATCAGATAAATGTGCGTATTTCAATGGAAGGTTTAGGCAGTATTGTCTTTAAGATATGGACCTACACTGAGAACCTGGGTCAAACAGTTCTTCCAAAAATCATAATTCAAAATTAATCTTTTTTTGTACATTTAGTTTTCTTCCCAAAAATACCATGGCTTTCATTTGTTTCTCTCCCTCTCTTAGACTCCATATCCTCGTGGTTGGTGATGGGTTTTATCGGGGCTACTTCTTTCCTTGTGGTGATGTCCTTGTTTCTGTACCAACTCCTCAAACCTCAACAACAAAAAGATTACATTCTGGCAAGGCAGAACAGCCTAAGGTGAATGAAAAGGGAATTACCTACATTAAGCATAGTGTAACAATGTGTATCCATTTGAGAGGCCTGGTGTTGCATGTTGCACTGCTCATAGGGGATGAAGAGTTAGGAGGAGATCCATGCTGTGCCAGACCTTACATAATAGGCATCTTGGCTCAGAAGGTCTCTACTCTTCATTATCATTATCAAACACTTCCAAAACCACATCACTATAAATAATATATTTTAAAGATATATAATTAATATGAAGTGTGATAATTCTCTTTTTAAGGCCATGAACATGTTCGCAGATTTAAATCCCAAAAGGGATATTACTAATAAACTAATAAACCCCAGAAAGTTACTAAACCTTAATTGCTTCATTGAGCTTTATAAAAGATGCTATAGCCATGAGAATGTCTGCAAATCAAGTAAACTATAATAATGACTAGGGTAGTGTTGTGTTGAGTGTTTGCTACAATAACTGCGTTTCCACCTGCTACCACCGGAGTGAGTCTCGCGGTTAGTTGCATTTCCACTTCGGGCTTGCGAAATTTAGCAGGAGCTGGCTTGATAGTTCTGGTTCTTTACCACATTAAGACTTCTTTACCCAGGGTTTTGAAGTATTAAGACATTATATATACGTTGATATTACAAGGATACATAGGCTACTTTATATGCTCACCACCTGAAACTACAGTTAGTTGACTTTGCAGCTAAACAAATAGTTCAATGCTTATCTGTCGCCGTTTTCTAGTAAAAGCGATTAACATTACTGAATGCATTCACATTTGTTCACATGTAAAAGTTGATTATACAGCTTATGTGGCTAGCTAGCTAATGCCAAATAGCTTTGTGTAATGCTAAATATAACTTAGTTACCAAGTTAGCTAATGTTAATAACATGAACTGTTCTTTCCTTAATTCTTCTATTCTACGACGCCAATTTGTTGTAAAACTTTTATAATTTTTTAAAATCCTTATTTTGATTTAAATTATCCTATATAATTCTTCTGGCTGTTTCCTTATTTTTTAGTTTGGCATATATTGATATTTTAATATCGTGTTTTACATTTACGAATTATAGTTTATTTCTATTATTTATAATGCATAAAAGCAAGTGTTTCCGTTAATTTGTTTAAACAAAATATCCATAATCTAATACCTTCCAGGACGCGCAGTGCGCAGAACGCATCTAAAAAAGTCAACTCCTGTACAACACTACCCAATCATAAGTCTCGTCTAGTTCTTTTGAACTAGTGCCTAAGTTGTTTGGAACAGTCAGTATGCAAACCACGCTTTACTTCCGGTACGAGGAAAACTCAGAGCATAAGGACGTTTTTGAGAGTTATTAGAAGTTATAAATAACTGATTCATATGTATTTAATTTTTTTACATAATGACATGAACTGTAACTTTATTCTTCAAAAATTTGAAGTGAGTCATGATGTGCACTTTCTGCTTCGTTTACGCACGTATATGGAGGGCCGAGAGTGCTACAATAGGGAATTAATAAATAGAAGTACAAATAAATATGGAGATATATATAAATAAGTAATTGAGTATTCATAAACAAATGTATAAATAAATTAATGCAAAGTTGAAATATCGATGAGGAAATATATAAAGAAATAGATACATATGGTTGTTCTAGAATTGGGGGTACGTTTTGTGTCTCCAAGATTTAAAATAAAATTAAAATAAATAAATAAATTAGCTTTGAATAATAACACAAATTACATTAAACTTTCACTGATAATAATGCTTGATGTATATTTTAGAGACCATTTTCGAAAGAAAATATTGACTAAATGACTCTGACTCAACCTATTATTGATTGTCTTTGCCTCCTGATTCATACATTAAACTTGAATTATCATTAAATAATTAAGTCAATTTTTTTGTGTGTTTACTCTATTAACAGTTATACAATCATTTGCATATAATATCTATTTTCTGTATTATATGTATTTTCAACAATAAAAAATATAAATTGTGTGTCTGTCCCTATGTTCTGGTCAACTCTGTTACCTCTGTTATAAAACTGCATAAAAATCTCCAAAACATTCATATAAAAGCACGTGACCTGCACCCAGTGATGTCACTTCCTCTGGCGGTAAACTCTGGAAGGCAGTGAGGTATGTCACGCTTCTCTAATTATTTTGTATAAAATGTTTAGCATATACCAATAGTAAATTAATTATATGTCAAATCTGTTATTGTGATATTGTGGTGAATCTCTCATTAAGTTTAAAAAAAAATGATAATATGATGAATATGAATTCAGGTTTTAGACATGCCATGTGGTATCTGGTTTGAGGTTAGCACATGGAGTTAAAGCACAAAATGGTGGAAAATGTCAACTCTGTTAATGGTTTAATAACAGAGTTGACGATGAATAACAGAGTTAAATGTTCCCAATCACATTTAAGCATTTTGCATTATTTTACATTTATTTTGGATTCTGGGTAATTTTACTGTAAATGGTTCATTTGTTGTATATCATTCCAGGTTAAGGAAACTGAATAATAGCTAGATAAAGCTGTTGGTAGCAGAAAGGCAACGGTAATACAGGGCACGACAAGATGCCAACCCTGTAAGGAAGGCAGAAAATTTGCAAAAAGACAGAAATAGATGGCAGAAAAGGAGAAATGCAGGGCAGACAAGCAGAATGGCCAATTTGGGTGAAACGTACAAGCGCAGGTATTGGAGAGAGGTGCTTGAGAGGTGTAGAGCTAGAAGGCAGAGACTTGAAGATATCCAGGTAACATTAGGGCATGGTTGGATGAGTGCATATGTTCATGAGTCTATAATTATATTATATGTAGTGTAATGCATAGGTAGATTGAGAAAAGTGTAGTTCTTTGTTAGGATTGTCAACATGCTGGTATGTAACAACTTTTTCTTCCAGGCTACTTTAAATTCAAATAGAATTTAAATTAGTTTTTATTGTTTCAGACAAAGGAGGTCAGGAAGAAAAAATTTAAAAGGAAAAACTCCAAATTATACAGAGAAATTAAAAAACTAAAGATTTTTCTGAAAAAGAAAACGATCGTTGTCCGAAAATACCATAAAATGCATCCAGAGACTGACGCATGTGTCTGAATCCAGTCAATCAAAAACACGGAAACAGGAAGACAAAGTGCCTGCAGAGGTTTTAAATAGAAGCATTTAAATCAGATGTATTAAATGGTTGTTTTAACATTTAAAAATGGTTTCAGGCAGAAACGGGTCTACTATGGGTGGTCAAATCTGTTATTCAGTCTTTTAGGTAGGTAGGTACTGTGGAGAAACTGTGGCACTACAGCATTAAATTACAAAATAACATTAAAATATATAAATACATCACACAAGTGTTACAACCCGCTAGCTTTGGGATGGGAAGTTGTTTGTTTTATGTGCTGTGCCATATATTGTGTGCAGGTCTGAACTCCCTCCCAGAGAATTCCAGCCTCCCAGGATGACATCACTCTTGCTCCCGCCTCCCAGGATGACACCACTAATTGACCTCCATATATAAAGAGGAAGAGGAGTAAGAAGGGGGAAGGAGTTGTTGTGGAGAGTGGTGTGTTTGGTGGTAGAAGTCTTGTTAGTTGTGTGGCTTATACTTGATATTTTGACTGCTGTACTGGTTTTTGACTGTTGCCTGGTTTTTTTTTAACTGTGAGTTTGGTTATCTCTACATCTATTTATCTGTTCGGCCATTTTGTACAACTGTATATATATTGCACTTGGTTCACCAGCAGTAGGGGTGTGGCTGCCATTTCTTTTGGGAAAGGGGTTCTTTTGGTCTCTGTTTTGGATTAGGGAGTTAGGGAAGGATACTTGTTTTCCTTTATTTTCCTTTCAGGTTAACTAGCTACCAAAACCAAGAATCCTTTTGTTTATTATTGTTTATAATACATACGGTAGGGTTAAACACAAGAAAATGGTTATGAAGAAACAGTGCAAAAACAGTACAGAGCAGGTAGTACAAAGTTAAAATGTTATTAAACTGTTTGTGCCAGAGTTCTGGCTCACAGTGAGGCATTATATAGTCTGATGGCTGATGGCAGGAAGGACTTCCAATAGCGCTCCTTCTGACACCATGGTGTGATCAGTCTAGCGCTACTGGAGCTCCACATTTCCTCCACCATGTCATGGAAGGGGTGAGAGGCATTGTCCATAATGGCCCGTTTGGACAGTGTCCTTGCCTCCGCCACCTCCTCCTCCACCAGGGTGCCAAGGTTAGCCCCCAGCACAGAGCCGGCCTTCCTGATCAGTTTGTTAATTTTGTTTGGAAAGTAGAATACAGTTCAATAGAACGCTGTGTGGCAACAGAAGGCCCATGAAATGCTTTATTCTAATGCAGGGGTCAGGAACCTTTTTACCTAGAAGGGCCAAACAAACAAAAATATTCTAAAGAGCCACAGCAAAGTACACCTGTATTAGAAAGATTTGCGAATTTTTATGTAATTACAGCAGATGTATCATAGGACTTGCACTGGTAGCAGCTCTAGTATTTATATACAACATCCAGGGGCGGATTTAGACATGGGCGACATGGGCAGCTACCCAGGGAGGCATGGGGTACCCGCACAAAAAATTTTGGTTTGTGACATTTCCGCGATTGGTTTTCTATCGCTCATTTGCACGTCTTGTCAATGATATCATGTCACTGTAAGACTGTGGGTCAATTAACCTTGTCGGAGTGGGTGTGACTACCTCGACTGAATGATGGCCCAAATACTGATATTTCATGCAGATCGGTGCACTTATTGCGTAGAAAACACCGTAAGAGCTAGACGAAAAAACACATTACGATACATTCCTTGTAGAGTAATTGTATTACGTTTAGATATAACAAGAGGGAGCGCCATTAAGCATTCATGCTAACAACGACTAAGGTTCTTACCAATAGAAAAATAAAGTAAATGATATTTAAAAGAATATTTTAAACATTATGCACCTTATTCACCCTTTCAGTCAAGTGCCTGTTAATCCTGAAAATCTTCAATAAACAAGAGTACTTTAACGCAACTTCCATTCAACAGGACCTTTCGTTCAGTATTTTCCCTCCATGTGTCCATATCCAGTATGAAACAGCATTTCAGAATAAAAGTCCTCAGGCATATAATTAGAAACGGAAAGAAAGGCATTAAATGTATACCCATTGAATAGGGTCATCTACAGTGGGCACCCTGTTTCTAGTTTGTGAGAGCTAGACAAGCTTACTGCCTGGGAAGGTCTCCCACTCAGAAGTATGAGATGGAGAGGGGGGCAGGGTAGGTTGACCTCAGGTCTCCCCACGGGAAGCCCGAGGTAGGGGGAGCGGAGGAATCTATCAAATAGTGCACCTCCAACTTAGTACAGTACTAATGCACTTTGTAAAATCAGTCACACTACAAAATTCTACCAAATAAACCACAATTAATTCACAATACTGTGAATATATAGTTTTTGGTTGGTGCAAAATCGTTAATAAAATAAAACCAGTATGCACACCACCAAGGTGAATTGGTTTAGTCTTGAGTCTTGGTTGATAGTGTTGGGGGATGGATAATGTAGTAATGTTGAGTGCCAAATAAACACAAATGGATAACAACAGGGCTAAGCCATCAGGTGCCCAGTTTAGGAAAAAGAGGAAAGAAGAAGAGGAGAAACCCACAAAAGATAAAGGAATGCAGCTATGTCATCTCTTTATGAGAATAATATTATGCATGTAATGAAATAAGCTAGTATAACACTGTTATACGTTTGTTAGCCTATGTTGCTACGTTGCTTGCTATGCTATTACACATAGGGCGACAATATTCAATTTTCTGTCCAACTAGCTTACAGAACATGGATATACACCGATAGCCCATAACATTATGACCACCTGCCTAATATTGTGTAGGTCCCCCTTTAGCCCATTGAGACATGGACTCCACTAGACCTCTGAAGGTGTCTTGCGGTATCTGGCACCAAGACGTTAGCAGCAGATCCTTTAAATCTGGTAAATTGCGAAGTGGGGCCTCCATGGATCGGACTTGTTTGTCCAGCACATCCCACAGATGCTTGATTGGATTGAGATCTGGGGAATTTGGAGACCAAGTCAACACCTTGAACTTGTTTTTGTGTTCCTCAAACCATTCCTGAACCATTTTTGTTATCCTGCTGAAAAAGGGCCAATGCCATCAGGGAATACAGTTGCAATGAAAGGGTGTACACGGTCTGCAACAATGCTTAGGTAAGTGGTATGTATCAAAGTAACATCCACATGGATGGCAGGACCCAAAGTTTCCCAGCAGAACATTGCCCAATGCATCACACTGCCTTCGCCGGCTTGCCTTCTTCCCATCCTGGTGCCATGTGTTCTCCAGGTATGCGATGCACATGCACCCGGCCATCCACTTGATGTAATAGAAACCGTGATTCATCAGACCAGGCCACCTTCTTCCATTGCTCTGTGGTCCAGGTTTGATGCTCACGTGCCCATTGTAGGCGCCTTAGGCAGTGGCCAGGAGTCAGCATGGGAACCCTGACTGGTCTGTGGCTACGCAGCCCCATATGCAAAAAACTGGTTCACCGCTTTTCCTTCCTTGGACCACTTTTGATGGGTACTGACCACTGCAGACCAGGAACACCCCACAAGAGCTGCAGTTTTGGAGATGCTCTGACCCAGTCATCTAGCCATCACAATTTGGCCCTTGTCAAAGTCACTCAGATCCTTACTCTTGCCCATTTTTCCTGCTTCTAACACATCAACTTTGAGGACAAAATGTTCACTTGCTACCTAATATATCCCACCCACTGACAGGTGCCATGATTATCAGTGTTATTCACTTCATCTGTCATAATGTTATGGCTGATCGGTGTAATTTCACACAGTTTCATCATGATAATGTGAGAAGCTTGCAGCAAAATGATTACAACCTAACTAACACATTATTGATTTGGTTTACATTCATTGAGGTGACATAAAGGTTTTCTGTGATTGTATTGACTAGGTCCTGGGCTCAGTAAGGGGAATTTCCAATGCTGTAGGCTAACCTAAAAGACGTCTATATTATGCCGATATTTTGTATCTTTTGTGATATATTGAGTCTTTTTTTGGGGTATATTTATACACAAAAGGGAGCTCTCAGAAATGTATCCAAATTTGTGGACTGCTCTCAGAATTTGTCTTACCCTGCCAGTGACCAAAGCTGAAGCTCATCAATTACTACCTGAGGTCCACCATGTCACATGAACGCCTCAGTGGCCTTGCTGTCATCAGTATTAACCATGCAATTGCTGGGCAAATTTTTTATGATGATGTCATTGATGACTTTGCATCAAGGAAGGCCAGGGTTTAGATGGCAGTTGTGCAATTTAGTTTGTGTGTTTCTTGTTTGCAAGAGTAAAATAATGAGGTTCTCTTCTTTATAAGTGTGTTATTCTATTTGTGTATTTGTGTGATATAGGATTTGTGCAATATAGTTTTATTTGTGTGTTTTTTGTTAGCAATAGGCTAATAGTGCAATAAATCGATTTTCTTTTTGATTTGTATTTATATACTACAATTTGTTTCTAGTTGTCTTTGTTACTTCTTTTTTATATTTTTTGTCTTATTTTTTGTATATATTATTATATTTGTATGGTTTTACTGTTATAATTATTTATTTGTGTTGTTCCAAACAATCGGGGGGGTTCGCCCAGGGAGATACAAGCTAGAACCGCCACTGTAGTCAACTACACACAATAAAACTATATTTTGTTAACTGACATATTGCTAGTTTCTAGCACTGTTAAGACACCACAAAAGGGGCATCATATACAAGTGATTAACAATAAGTTAAATTATTTTATCATCATATTCGGTGGTTTATTTTCAGTCAACATTTTAAAATTGGAGACATGAAATCCGGAAAAGGATACATGGTCTACTGTCAATGATTTCTCCGACTAAAATATCAAATTTAGTTATGGACTTAAATAGAATCAAGACCCGTAATTATTTTTAAAAGAAGGCTAAGTAATTACAGTTTAAAACAGAAACACTGCAATAAAGTATGACTGTTTTTTTAAAATAGTTTTATATAATTTTTGAAAGTATCTTCGCGTTACAGTTTTTTACATGTGCCAAATAATTTTGCACAGTACTGTATATGAATATCGTCCTCGCAAATAAACAAACAAAATATCGTAATAATAAAATACGCTTAAGACAGAAAATATATTCAGCCCAATGTCTTCTCAAATATTAAAAGTTAGAAGGTTAGTTATAAATCACGTGAATTTTTTAGAACGTGTGTTGTTGAAGAAAACGTGTATTTGCATAATTTAGCATTAAGCCAATAGCAAAGCTTTTGCAGATAAATCCGTCCACTTGGAGGTTTTTTTTACCCTGCAGTCATTCATGTTTGCTCGTAAAACGGAGGTAAGCATTTTTCTTTTTGCATGTACTGTTTAATTCTTACCTCAGCCTTTCGTTTCTAATAAATGTAAAAACTACGGCCTTTTAAAGTATATGTTGGTGTGGCAGAAAATCTTATGCTGGCACCGCAGTAAAGCAGTTTATTCAAAACAGTTAACTATCAAAGACATTTTTACATTTTGATTTTGTATATTGTGTATGGTTTGTATTTTTAAAAGACATTTCAAAGTTTACTTTAGGAGTATTAAAAGGCTTACTTGACTCTCAAGCATGTTTCAGGTAATGTTTAATGGTAAAACATAGCTGCGGCTGAAGTTATTTTTAGCCTATCCGTATTCACTTTCAAAAGAACTTTGTCATGTACATTCTATATCAAGCGTTTAGTCATTCGTATGACAGTGTTATGTATTTTCAAGTGTTTTGGATTTAGAACATTTTGTATAATGTTCTGTCATAACTGCATGTTGTTTCTTGGAATTTCTCGCCTCTGTGTCTGGTTCATCTTTTTGACAACTTCAGTCATTTTGAGCTGAGAAAGTCTGGTCAAAGCCATTTCATGATTTTGAACAGTACAGAAAACGCAGTTTGGTTGTTGGTGACAATAATGTGAAAGTAATTACTAGTGATAGTCAGAAAGGATGTGGTTTTTAAAAAGTGTTTGAGTGAGATATGCAAGATAGACTGGGCTTGAAGTGACCTAAATACAATTATAAGAAAAGGACATGCCTTCACACAGTTGGCTGGGGTGTAGGCTGGTTTCAAGTTGTCATGCATTGTACTCGACTACCGAGAACTCCTTTGCATTACACATAAGTTTTGCTTGGCTTTTCAGATAATGTGATCGTCTCCAGCAAGATCGGAAACCTGGATGTGGTTACTCACTTTCTGTATAAAAGTTAAGTTTGTATACAGTGCAGAAACACAGAGAGAGACCTGCATCTTGGAGCCATTAATATTTCAAATCACCCTACTGATTTTATACCTCCTTATCCTGGAAGGTGCTCTAGATGGCCAGTTGCAGTCAGCAGATGATTCATCCATCCAGTTGAATGTAATTCTTTGCCACCTTCTGCTCTGTACAGTGAGAATACAAACATTTTCACCACTGACTTATTTCACCTCAGAACTACAGTAAAGACAGGCAAATGAGTAACAATCATTTCACTCCAACACTAACATAATGTTACTGTAATACTGTAACTTTCAGTCATAGCAGCAATACTACAGGGCTGTTTTCAGGTTTGGTTAGACAACTAACACTTCTGTCTGCAATGCTAGATCTCTGTGGAACGATGTTCTTAAATTTAAGGGTAGTATTTATAAAACTGAGTGGGAGAAAAAAATGTAGCATTTTATATGATGATATTATGTGTTCTACAGTTGGAAGTTTGATGTTAAGGCTTAAGATGAGGAACAGGGACGGTTTGACATTATGCGATTATGTGTTATTTCCTAGGCTGAGGAAATAAAATACATTTTGGCAAGTGGATCAGATATCACACCAAGGGAGGAAATTGACAATCTTCACTCCAAATCATCAAATGATATGCAAGTTATTTTTTTTAATTTGACCATTTCTGTATATTCAGGCTTTTTAACACAATGACACAATCTCAATGTATGAAAGCTGCTGTATACTTTTAAATAAATCAATGGTAGAAAGGGGCTGTTGCCAGCTTTTGCTTTCTTGAGAGAGCAACCTATAGTAAATTGTCTTATTTTATTGCAGAAGATGAAAGGAGGAGTCGTTTTCATATATTTGCTGAGTATTGAGTTGTTTATGCTTGCACAATCAAATACTACAGGTAAAATTTGAGTTTATTTTTAATAGATAGATTGATTTTTAAAATTAATTTAAATTTTAGAAAGATATTTCTTTGTTAATATTGCAATATTGCATGTGTATAGAATTTCCTTATGATTTGAAAGTACTTTAATATTTATTGATGTTTTTTTCTTCTTAACCCCAACCCCTAACACTAACCAACTTTGTTCGCCCACGATAACATACAGTACTGTGCAAAAGTCTTCTGAACCCTAGCATTTTTACGTAAATGTAGTCTTTGCTTAATTTTTGTCTTCTGCATTAGGGTGTCAGTAGAAAAGAGCAATTTTTTGATTCCCAATATTCATTTTCCAAAAGTAGAACAAGGAGTCCTGAAACAGATGGTATGGCCTCCACAGAGCGCTGATCCCAACAGTCTTGGATTACCTGGACAGACAAAAGCATGTGAGACAGCCAAAGTCTGTAGAAGAATTGTGAAAAATTGCTTTGAACAATCTATCTGCCGATTTTCTTATAAAACTGCGAGACAGTGTACCTAAGAGAACTGATGCAGGCAAAGGCAATTGGCAAATGGTGGTCACACTAAAGATTAAATTTTTTATATTTTTTGGTGTTTTTTAATTGAGTGTTTTTACTGTTTTTACTACCATTTATAGTTTTTTTGCACAGTACTGTATATCATTGCTGTGTGCCCACTTAAGGAATAGATATTAACCTATATAACCTTAAACCTATTATTCCCGATGCAGCTCAGTACAATGCTGAAGAAGTTTTAGTTACGGAGGGTGAGGGTTATTACTTAAATTGTGCCTTGCCTGATCAAGCTGAACATAACACAACTGAATATATCTGGTACAAACATGAAACTCAAGAAATCGTGTCATCTGAAGAACAGCTAATTCATCAGCACAATGGAGAGTTGTTCTTTCTGCCGATTCTCCTAAATGACTCAGCAGTATATTCCTGCCACAGGTAAATGGACACGATAATGTTACATGTTACATGTGTCTCTGTGAATTTGAGTGTGTTATCATTTTAAATCAGTGCCTGCTTGTTGTGATATTTACTACCAGATTATTGCTTAAGATTGCTTCATATTATTTAAGGCAGAACCCTGGGAAAGTTAAGAAACTAGGTTTTAATGTTACGGTCGACAGCGGGCCCATCTTCTACTCAACTATTTCTGAGCAAGGGAAAAACCCTAGTATCCGATGTCCCGATATTGTGGTGGAGCTATGCCAGAATCTCAGAGGGAACCTCTCCTGGTACAAGGTTTGTGAAGAGAACCATTGCTATCCACCAAAATTCATTACATAATTAACCCCTCAATGGTTCCCTGAACTAGGGACACTAAGCTAGTTTTTAGATCAAAAAGGGTTTCAATGGGTAATGGTCCAGTCTGCACACACAGGTTACACTGGTGTATTGACTAATGCCAATAGCTCACCTAATGATGTTCTAGTGGTCCCATGTTCTTCTGCAGGGTTAGGTACACCCTGTGTGTCTGAGGTGTAGCCTTAGTGAATTAACAGGTTATTTAAATCCTGTTCAGAGTAGTATTTCTAGTATTACATTACATTTTTCAATTTCTGCCATAACTTTCTAATTGTTCTCTACATCAACTAACTCTTCATTTCAGGATTTTAAACACATTCCTAATATGTCCAAAAAAACTATTCACATTCAAAACGCTTCTGAATGGGATGGTGGAATCTACACCTGCATGTGCTCTTGGGAGCATAAAGGAAAGACTTATAACACATCTGCATCTAGAAAATTCGAACTAAAAGGTAATGAAAGTTTATTTGTGGACACTGCAGATAACAAATTATATTGATTGATTATATCGCTGGTAGAGAAGTCCAGACAGCTTCTTTCCAAAGTATGAATATATACTTTGGAAGAATATATACACTGCAGCGCCTATAATTAAATTTCACCTAATTAGCTGAGTTCATGCTGTACCTGTGCTAATAATGGTGTTAATATCACTCAAACCATAACACAAGGAAATCTGTTTCTTCAGAACCTTTTGCCAACTATTCTCCCATCATCCGTTCCCCAATGAATAACACCACAGAGATCAGTGAGCTAGGTGAGTACACCTGCTTTTTAATTACATTGTGCTAATTTGGCATTTTGGCAGCTCTTTTGAGTCTTACAGCGAGTGCAATCATTAAGGTAAAATAACTGCTTAAGATAACAAAGCATACATATCCAGACAGTTTGCGCTGTTATATATTTATTAAGAGGGCTGTCTAATTGTCACAAGTGAGTGTTTAGTCTCATAATGGTAATGAGTTTTACCTGGAGACATCAGATTTAATAATATAGCAGCCACGGTATAGTTTAAGAGGTGAGTTCATACATCAAAACCAGCTGTATGTCACGCAGGGTCTTCAAAACAGCTGGTTTGTTCCGTGTTCTGTGGTTACAATGTAGAAGAAATTTGTAAAGTGGGGTGGGAAGTGGACGGAGTGAAACTGCACCAAAGATATATTCAAGAAGTCACCAGGTATGAACCTGAGCATGTGATGTGTTAGTGGGACAAGCACCTGTCAAAGCTGAGATAACATCTTTCCTCACCGTTATCTGTATAAATATATCTGTGCATGTGGGAAAAACACATGCATAGAATGTCTTACAATAAATTGTTTTAAATGTGTAAATCACATCACAGCATTAACAAAAGAGGTGCAAAAGCTTGAAAAAAAATCTGCATAATATAAATTCAAGTCTTCACCATATTTCTGTGGTCTCGGATATAGCATATGTACATGTGAGTAAACAAAAATAGAAACGCTTTGTGGTGTAAGATGATACAAATCATGTGGTATATTTTATTTCAGAGAAGTAAAAGATGGTACTAGTATCTCCAATGTTATTCTAACCATACACAATGTTTTGCCGGAGGACTTCCACACTAAGTTTCAATGCGTAGCTGAGAACACCTGGAACTGGGTTTCGGTGTCTGTCTACCTCCAGCCTAGAGGTGAGGGAGACGTGTCTTTCCAAGGAGTCTAGAATGTTAACCTGCTTCAGTTATGATGATTGATAGTGTGGCGGAAATTCATAAAAGCAGAATTCCTTCAGCGGTGAGACACGGGTACATTAAGCACTCCGACACAATATCTATTTAACAAAGATTTAATGCTTGCAAGCAAGAGTATCCCCCTCCTAAAGAGTGAGAGCCCTGATCATTGGATTCACATCATACTTATACACATGAACAAACCAGTTACAGAAATCGTCATCATTCAGTGGAAAAGTACATCACACCCTTTGCAGTAACCTTCCACAGCCCCCCTCACCCAGATGGGGCCAGCTCAACCTCTCCTCCAGATAGGGCTTCTGCCCTTCAGACAAACAGGAGACAAAAGAAGTCTAAACTCAAGATTTTCAGTCCACAAAGAACACCTTATCTTGAGACTTGAAACTTCGCTCATGGTCAAGTTGCTAACGTATGATTTAATTAAACATTTTCAATAATAAGGCCTTCTCTAGCAGAATATTAGTTCACTTCACCTGCGTATTATTGTATTAATGTATAATAAGAGAGATAAAACCCAATCATAATAATTTCTATAACAATAGTTTTCTTAAAACCTCTGTGGAACTTCGATTTACACCAGCATGGTACTTTGTAACTCTGTTTGCTATTTTCTACTGTTGATACTGATCTTTGTTTGCGGTTTGCAAAAATGTGCTTTGCCTTCATGGGTTTGTACGAATGTTATCTACTTTGTGAAAATTCTTCTTGTATGTTTCAGTTCTTACTTTTTTCTCTCTAGTGGCAGTGCACACACACACTGTGATCTTCCTGTGCATTATGGTGACAGTCCTTATCATTCTTGTGGCATTCAAGCGCTTCACAATTGATCTGTTACTTCTCTTCCGTGGAGTTTTGACAGCTTGTGTCTGGCGAGAGGGTGAGAATTTCTAACCCATTGCTCAATGAAGTCTTGGCTCTTTACACCTAATGTGTCAGATATTTTTTACATTTTATTTTGTATGGTTATTCTGTTGTATATTTTTACACTGATCACTCAGGAACTCTAATTATATTGTATTTAATTATACTGTTGAACCTAATAAGCAAGGTCATAGTTGACCTTAATTATTTGTATTAATGTTAGTCTGAAGTCTGAGGTTATCTTTTTTTTCCCAGATGGGAAGTTGTACGACGCATGTGTTATTTACCAAACACACAACATTGATAAGGCAGTAGAGGAGAAAATTGGTAATTTTGTGACCAGGATTTTGCCCAGTATACTAGAGAAGAAATGGGGCTATAAGCTTTTTATCTACGGAAGAGATGATTTACCAGGCGAAGGTCAGTCCATCTCAATATGTCAAACCAGCGGTCCCCAATCTATGGTCAGCTTACTGCTATTGAACTAAGATACCAGGTGGGGGGGTGGGGGTAAATACAATTTACAATTTTACAGTAGCACTAAACAACCTTTTGTTGGTTGAGATTCTGGCAAAATGGCTTATAACATGACCTGTCCTAATTAGCTTTGCTACCGTAACCAGACAGCGCACCAGAGAGTAGGATTCAAGTGCAGAGATATAATGTTGATGTAAAAAGGCTGTCAGACAGGCGAGGGTTGGTAATAGGCAAACAGAAATCCAGAGACTAGCCAAAAATGGATAAACAGACACAGGGCCAAAACACAGACTATCAATCAGGTATAAACGCTCAGAAATGTAACTAAGGAAATAGACTTTGCAAACACTACGCAGACAAATTAGATAAATACACTTAACATAATTACTGATAAAACAAGAAACGGGTGTAATCGTTTAACAACATGAAACATGAGAACTCCAGCACTGCCAATTAGTCACATGCTGGCGTTATAGCTGCCCAGCTCAGGCTTTACCCTGTTCTGTTTTAGTCAGATACAAGTGAGGGAAAAAAGTATTTGATCCCCTGCGGATTTTGACAAAAAAATTATCAGTGTATAATTTTAATAGTAGGTTTATTTGAACAGTGAGAGACAGAATAACAACAAAAAAATCCAGAAAAAACGCATGTCAAAACTGTTATAAATTGATTTGCAATAAGTATTTCATTCCCTCTCAATCAGAAAGATTTCTGGCTCCCAGGTGTCTTTTATACAGGTTTGTTACCTGTATAAAAGACACCTGTCCACAGAAGCAGTCAATCAAGCAATCAGATTCCACCAATCAATCAAACTCTCCACCATGGCCAACACCAAAGGCCATGTACTGTCAAATCTTGGGTGAGAACCTCCTTCCCTCAGCCAGGGCATTGAAAATGGGTCGTGGATTGGTATTCCAGCATGACAATGACCCAAAACACACGGCCAAGGCAACAAAGGAGTTGCTCCAGAAGAAGCACATTAAGGTCCTGGAGTGGCCTAGCCAAAAGAAATCCCAAAGAAAATCTGTGGAGGGAGCTGAAGGTTTGAATTGCCAAACGTCAGCCTCGAAACCTTAATGACTTGGAGAAGATCTGCAAAGAGGAGTGGGACAAAATCCCTCCTGAGATGTGTGCAAATCTGGTGGCCAACTACAAGAAACGTCTGACCTCTATGATTGCCAACAAGGGTTTTGCCACCAAATACTAAGTCATGTTTTCCAGAGGGAAATTTCTCAGAATTAAAAAAAAATACTTATTTTTTTATACAATTGTTGACTCACTGTTAAACATCTTTTGATAAATGTAATTCTTTGCCAGGACAATGTTCCCTATAGCCACCCTCAGAGCTCAGCATTGAGAATATATATAAACATATCCAACACAGGGTTTGTTCTTTAGGAACTACTGTAGAGACAAGCAATAGATAATAAAAATTTTAATGTAAAATACTTTAATTAATTCGAAGTAGCTAACCCAAAATGAAAGTTTTACTCAGCTGTTTCTTTTGTAATTCACATTAGTATTTCAAGCTATGAAAATCTAAAACAAAATTAAAATGTACTGAACCATTGGTCTGAGCTGAGCCAAATTTAATAGATGCATGATTGTCACGATTGCCTCATATCTGTTCACTCTGTTGATCCCCCAGATTGCATTGAAATGATTGAGACTCACATCAAGTTAAGCCGGAGGCTAATGGTTGTCTTGACTCAGAGCTTATCGAGAGACCACGGCAGCCCAGCCTCTCACCAGTGCATTAGCCAGATGGTGCTGCACCAGGCTCTGGTCCTGGAAGAACTGAAGGTCATTCTGATCCAGCTGGAAAAGATGGATGGATATAGCCACCTGCCCAAGGTTCTCCAGTTCCTAGTTCATAAGAGTACTCCCCTCACATGGGAGGAGGGGGATAGGGGAGATCACTCCAGGTTTTGGAAGCATGTTCGATATATGATGCCCCCAGCCTCACCATACCGTGCGGACATGAAGCTGTCGAGTAGCAGCATGGTTTAATTCCATTCATTCAAGCTGTTCTGGGCAGAATGTTTAGACATTTGAGGGTAGCCCACATTAAATTCATTCATGCGTAGTACTGGAAAATTATTATTTTCACATACAGTAATGTGCAAAAGTCTTAGGTATGTAGGCATGTGAAGACATTTTGTAAAACGAAGATTTCAAAAACACTGAAATGAAAAGTTTCTGTAGTCTAAAGTATAAAAACAATACTTTAAAGGGCGGTAACCTGGAAAAAACCTTTTGAAAAAAACAACAAACCAAAAAAATAATAATTAAAATCAATATTTAGTGTAATCAACCTTTGCCTTTTAAAACTCAATTATCTTAAGTGAACTGTCATTCCGTTTCATAAGAAAGTCAGCAGGTAGATTGTTGCAAGCAACTTGGAGAACTTTCCACAGCTTCTTTCTGTCCAGGAAATCCCAGACAGCCTCGATAATGTTGAGAAGGGGATCTGTGGAGGCCATACCATTAGTTTCAGAATTTTTTATTTAAAAAAAACATTTGCTATTTTCTACTGAAACGCTAATACAGAAGGAAAAAAAACAGCATAAATGGCTACATTTATGTAAAAAGGTACGATGCCTTATACCTTAGCACAGTATTTTATTATGATTTTCGAATATTAATTAATAACAATTTTCAGAAATTATCTTAATTTCAATCACTCCTGCTGTTCTTGGATCAAAGTACTTAAGTAAAAGTTATGTGGTACCTGAGTAAAAGAGGTCCATAAAAAGTTTCCCCCTTTTATTTTTTGTGACTTAGCGCACTATCCTTCTCCATTATCATCTTTTTGGTCTGTTTTCTTTACATTGGTAAAGAGCAGCAGTATCCAAATCAATGGTAGAACTATAGGGGTTGCTGATGGTGCAACATGGGTACATTATATGAAAGCAGACAATGTAGTTATCATACCTAAAGGCATATCTCACGTGAGATTCAATTGGGAGATGCCCAACGTATGATAACTGGCCCTTCAAGAAATACTTCTGCCAATGATCCAGCTATTATTTGTGATTGGTTTTTAAAAACTGCAATAATGCATTAAGCATGTTGGAATTACTTTGGAAACACAGTAAAATATCAATAATGTTTCACCTATTGAGGACAATACCACTGATTAAAATTGTACCTAAATAATCTAGATATTTAATTATTATGTAAATATTGGCTCAGCAGTGCCTATACAAAATCCTAATTACTGTACTATGCCCCCTGTTGCCTGTATGTGTTCGTTATTTGCTTTCCCACTACTGTGCGTATACGTATCTTTTTTCCATTTAAGGCTCAAGAAACTCATGTGACCACTTTAATATCAGACAAAGCCATATGTTTCTTTAAGGTATATTGTTTTTGGTCCAAAAGCTATTTGCAGTTATTTTATTTTCAAGTGGCGATTTATAAGGTTTTAAAGAGTATGCACTAAGATTGAGCTTAAAATAAAGTATAAAAATTTCTATTGGTCTATTTGTTTCTTTTTCTGACTAACACAAATAAACAAACAAGGCTCTTGGACAAAATGAATGAAATCTGTTATTTATTTTTTAACCAAACAGATGTTAGAAGGCATGTGCTACAAACAAACTATATTTCATGTGGCAGCATTACACATGAAGAGACAATGAAGCTTCTGACTTGATGTTCAGTGACACAAGGAGGGTAGTAGTGGTGCTGGGGTAGCCTTCAGGACTCATGGTGAAGGATAGAAATCTCCTGCTAAGGGATAGAGCCCTTCCTCCCTTTTTAAATGCTCAGAGTTGCCCTTATTGTTGTTCCTCTGTCTGCCTAAGTGGGTGTTGGCTATTGTATACTATTACTGTTTGCCTTTATAATGTTTTATTTTACAGTGTGTAACTGGTCAAACTTGCCTGTATTATAAATGTGTGTGGATATGTAACCTATTTTCAAATTATGACCTCCCCCACCAATTTAGTTGGTGTGGGCCTAAGGTCACAGCATTTTCTTATCTCAGTAAAACTGAAATATTCAAGAGCTGGTACAT
>JAOVYW010028456.1:0-22051 GCA_025775045.1 Hiodon tergisus
CTAAGTTCTGGAAGAAGACGCAAAAATCTTTGTAAATGCAGGATAGCTATATTTCTATTTGTAGCCTCCGTTGACTATTTCGCTATCGGCGACCTGACTTTCCTGACCTGAATATGGCTTCCTGAATACATTGGTTTGGATTGATCGGCTGCTTGTCCAACTTGATTGATTTCTCTCTCGAACAGCCATCTACCTTTCAGTGAGATTCGGAGCAGTCCTTTTATTGATAAAATTTCTCGCAGTTTAAGTCGTCTGAAACGAGGTTCATTTTTAGGGCGTGTACACATATGTACACAAGTAACCAGTATAATCTTGTCTTCGAGTCAACACGCGGTAGGTACGGTAATTTACGATGTACTTGTTAAGCTCCTTTTGTATGCATGATAACGTTTAACAATACTCCTAATGTAAATGGTTCTAAATTATTAATAATAACTGCCCCTTTATCGCAGAAAACACGTTCCGGGTAGAAGTGGATAGGGAAAGCAGAAGCGATAGCTTATAAAGGTAAAATTAATTAAAACCGTCCTTACCATTTAAATCATATGTTCTCGCTAAAATGTATAGAAAATTGCATTATTTTAAATGATGGAATGATGGAAACCCAATAGAATCCGACCACAAAGGTCCGCCGACTCCAAGACAATGCGTAAAAGTGCACTGCCATTGCATATAACCTCTACACACATCTAGACTAAACACACGGTTAATTCTTTTTATTTTATTTTCAGTTTTCATTGTTCAGTTGAGTATGTGCGTATTTGCTGGTGCATACCGCCAAAATTTGAATCGCTACGCCAAAGGAAGCGAAATCTAACGGTTTTGTGCCTCGAACGAGCTCTGAAATCTTTATTGGTGTACTATTTGTGAAACTGCACCTTTACAGTGTCAAACTATATTACCCGGAGAGTAAATGCATGGTGACCGTCAGAATTACGTTTCAGTTGCGAATAATAAGCGTACTTATGTACGGAAGCACTGCCTGATCTATTTTGGAATTTGTGATTCAAGGTTAAGGTTACAACTCTTGTAACTGTCACAGTTACTTTCTATCTGGCTATGTGTGTGTGTAAGTATGTGTTTATATATATATAACGTATTTATTTCAATTAGGCCTAGATCATATTCACTATTTTAAATGTAAAAGTGACAGATTTATCAGCAGATGACTAAGAATGAGTAATATCGAAGATTGTTTTATTGATCAAATGAAAATACATGGCAAGTGAAAGTCTGAAATTATGTGTACTGTTTGGGTTTTACTGTTCATTCAAAATTTGGCACTCACCATGGTTGACTGACACGCTGAAAAAAGATTATACTATTACCTACACGTGTTCTTAAGCGGCGTTAAATTGAAAACACTCTTCGTTGTTTTTGATTAGTACTACAATAACCTCATTATTATACCCAACTTTAAAATTTTCACGACAGTAAATGCAGTTTCATTTTAGTGTTTTTTAGAGAGAAGAGAGTGCGAGTTAGCCTCCGAGGCAACGGATCTGTCCTAAAGATGCTGACTAAAGCACTGGACATAGAAATAACAAAAATAAAACTGACCTCAAAGTGCAATAAAATAATAATTGCTTTATTTTGTTCTCTCAGATGTAAGGACACAGGCAGAACAGAACAGTTATCATATTTTAAACGAGGCAACACACAATACAAACATTTTAAAATTATAGTCACACTCGATACATTATTACATTTTCTGAACACACTCTTTCCATATTTATTTATTTTAAGCAAAGTGTTGACATTTTTGGAGTTAAACAGCCAAAAATGTACGCATTAAATAACAGGTCTTTGGCAAACCATTTAGGCAAAAATCACATTTAAATGTTAATATTCACAAATGCATACTTTCACAGTTCAGTATGGAAAAAAAAGTGCAATTAATTAAAAAATAAAGACAAGAAACAGAAACAGAAGTAACTTTCAAATAACTTTTCTGGGCTGACGCGTTTCCATAACCAGCGTCAATCAGTAAATAACCAAGTAGTATTTGCGTTATAAACAAATACAATTAAGTACTGGTTAAAATGCAGAAAAATATTTTGGCAAACGTCAACATTTTTCCAAAATCTCTATTATGGAGGGTAGAGCAACAGAGCAAGAAATCAACTTCAATCGAGGTCGTGTTTTTAGAAGCCAACACCAGAAAAATTATATTTACAGATTGTATTAACAATTATAGATAACAAAGTAACCTATTTTCAGAATTATTGCAACACACTCCCCAATATGGATATCAAGTCGTTCGTGCGATGTCATAGTATTGGACATAGTATTGGAAGGTAAAATTGTCAATGTTCTTTACGAAAATATCTCCCATTTTTTAAATTCATTAACATGTAATCTTCAGGGGAAAAAATACGATTGTTATCAAATGTGTACAAGCCGAAATTTAAGGCGAGTCGAATGGGCCTATATTAGTATGCCGATTTATTATTTGAATGTTTTTATTTGCGTTAACCAGATACCTGTCCTTACTTCGTAAGTATAGCGATACCATGGCTTTGTATATAGCGACGAGACATGCTTTTTTAAATTGACCGTTACATTTATTTATTGTCATTTATTTAAGTCGTCGATAATTAAGTGCAGTATGAGCTTTCGTTGATTTTTATCATGATCTTATCATTTCCGGTGGAGAAGAATTTCTTTGTGTTTGGAATTAAATCGAAATAGGATCAGTGTAAGATAGAGATCAAAGACATTTTCCCTGTATCCAAGGTACCATTTATACATTTTGAGAGAGATTATTCTTAAAAGTCTCTAAGTTTTCACTATAGAGGGGCATTGTTGAAATATGTTCTGTACTTTTAGGGTTACAGTGCTCTATTAACCCCACCCAAAACAAACAGGCAACTATTTGTGCCAGTGCCTATTTTAATTTAAAGATTGCAAATGCTCCTTGATCCACTGTGCTATGGGTAGTCTGTTGTGATTTGTTGCCAAATCATATGCTGTTTCCCCTCTGACGTTCAATTTCATGGGCTCTGTTGTGTGTTGAATTAAAAACTGAACCGCATCCAAGTGTCCCTCTCTAGCAGAGAGGTGCAATGGCAGGTTCCCATCATTGTCCAAAATATTGACGTCAGCACCGTAGTCCACCAGCACTCGCAGGGTGTCCACATAGCCGTCTCTTGCAGCGTCATGAGTGACTGTGAGACCCCCCACAGGGTCACGCAAGTCTGGATTTGCTTTGGCTTTCAGTAAGGCCTCCGCTATGCCTGGGTTACCAAGTTTCATCACCTGGGGACAAAACACAGCCATAATTTAGCAAGGAAACCCATTATTTTTATTACTAGCACATAAAAACAAGTAAAAAAAACAGCCTGACGTTTGCGTTAACTGTTAATATTTCACCATTTAAAGTTTTTTTATTTTTTATAAATCTATTTCAGCTCTGGTGAATTTTAGCTCACTGAATTTTCACAGCTTGTTTGGAACCTTGTTCATTTTCTTGATAATTATATTGATAAACCTATCTTTTTGGAAGCAAAGGGCCAATAGTACAAGGATTTAAAGTTTTGTTAGAAAAAATATGGATTTAGAGGGCCTTAATCTTGTAATGAGCGGGCTATTTAATTTAATGAAATATAAACCAATACAGCAAATTCTGGCTCACTCCTCTGGATCCAATGGTGCAAAATATAACGTTTACATTTTTTTAATGCAACTGCATAATCCACAACTGTTCACCCATTTACCAACATGCAGACCAGGAAGATGTTTTATCCTAGGAATACACACCTTTATTAGAATACTGTTGAAATGTTATGTAAGGGCATTATTTTTAACCCATAATATTACTTTGAATATGTAATATAGTAAAACACATATGTTAAAATCATTTATTTTTATTTTTATATGCAATTACAAAAAAAATTTCAGGCCAAGGCAAAGTATCTCATATTTTATTCATTTTAAATGACATCTTGTATTTAGTCATAAGGCTTTTGACATCCATACGAAGTTAACCCATTATTCCTCAGAGAAAACAAATCAACCAAAAATACTGTTTGTTTTAAATAAAGATTTGGCCAAAGTTTTACATTTTACCATTTTTATTCCAAAATGAATTAACAAAATGTATTACATTTATTTAAAACAATTAATATTTATTCTTAACAAACGAGTCACCTGTCTGTCATAATTACTTCACTAGATAATAAAACCATTGACTCAGGCCTATTGCCTCGGGATGTTAGTAGTTTTTACATTTATATTTAGCTGTAACTAAGACGTGAATATCCTTAAGAGTTCACCAAAATGTCAACCTGATACTCTTTAATCAGATATAACACATTATAAATCAATATTTTTGCCATTTTCGTAAATCACAAATATTGTTTCATCCTTCACTTACAAAACTATTTTAGTTTACAGTGAGATTAACAGTACACTCTGAATACACATTGCATCATTGAAAAACTTAAATGAAATTACCGTTAAAGCAGAGTTAATAACTCTTTACAAAACAATCCTATTACGTGTTGAGTAGTCCAACGAAGAATTGTAGTGCGGGTGTTTTGATTCAGTGAATGATACGTATTTGTGTACATGGGAGCCAGGTTAATAATAAAAACAATTGGGGTAACACCGATTACAAATCAAAAGGATGAATCTGCAACTTAACCTAATGCATATTTTATACATATCAACCTTAAATTCAATTTTTACGTTGCACATTATAATACATGAGGGGAAACACTTTGGGGAAATATAAATTATTTTCGGAAATAATCTAGATTTTCCCGCAAATACTAAATAATAAAACTAATCAATTAATGGTTGAATTGTCACCGTTCTTTTGCCGTTTAACAACTTGCCTTAATGCGCAAATAAAGCCGACTTTTATCTTATTGTTTGTTGGAATAATAACGCATATGTCAAATACGTCATTAAGACACATTTTGTTGTGACTATTGACTAGTAGTTAGACAGATAACACCCTGGTCAAAATCCCCTCAAAAAAGTACCACATAAATTTAGCTAGTTTGCGGTCTGAAAAAAATGCAATACCAACCTGTAACGCTGTCCTGCCGTACACATTCTTCTCATTAACATCTGCCCCGTTTTGTAATATGATTTCAACTTCAGTCAAGTCTCCCCTTGCAGATGCACTGGACAGCCTGTTCGCTTCAGTGGAATCAGCCATTCTTTATGGAAAAAAAATCGATTACGTGGAAAAAAAACTGTCAAGATGAACAAAATGTAATTGTTTAATAAAAGTTCGAACTTGCTTGTTTTTATATAATTACCCTATATGGTGACGCGTACCATAAAGACTAGTAAATAGGCTACTTAGCAAAAAGAAACTGGAGTCGTGCCATGGTCCGCCCCTCACTTTTAACACCATCCCACTATGCAATCTGCATCATTTCAGAAAAATAAAGATGTTACGCCATTGCTAGCAAGAATACACGAATGTCCATCAACTTGTTTAAGAAGACAAAATCGTTAAGGGATTGTCCTAGTAACGTCTCCCATTTGGTCACGCGGTTAGATGCAAAAATGACTCCCGCGTAAATCGAGTACATGAGTGTACAGTAAAAAGACACAGTCCAGGGCTTGCATCATTTAGTATTCTGCACGGGGTCGATACCATTCGGTTATGAAATGAATTTCGATACATACATTGTGTCACTTTAACAAAATACGCCGGCATCAAAATGACAAAAAGTAAAGGAAACGTCCTTAGACAAGAACTTCGAGTAAAACATAAGGTATCGCCTGCGTTATTGCATTTTATCTTTCGATACGATTACATTAAAATATATGACAAATGCCACTATCCACGGAGAGAGACGTAGACAAATCTACTATATCAGAAGAAAAGGATATACATCCCCAAAAGCTTATGTAAACCATATGTCCAATTCGAAAATTAGTGGTCTAGTTACCCTTTTAGAAAACGCAGGTGCAACACATATTTCAGTTACAGCGTCCGAAAAACGTCCAGTTTAAAAATAGTTCGCTCTCCAAAGCAGCTGGTGTCCGTGCATCATTGTCATCTCAGTGATGCTTCTGCTGTACATCGTTTCATACTCTCGTTTGTTTTTCAAAAATAAAACAGCAGGAAAAACAGACTGATTCTGTTTAACGAGTAGCTATATCCAAGGACATTTTAAAGGATGGTGTTTCAAAAGTTTTAGGCAAACTTCCCGCCCATTTTTCAACTGAAGAAATGTGGGTTGTTGGATTAGTCCGGCTTGTTTGGCTCATTAAATGATGAGAGTTTGATTATTTCGGTTAAAAACAACATATGAGTGCGCGAGTAGACGAGATTCTTCACAAAGACATTGGCGAGTATAACATTGTATTCCTCCGCTACATTGCAATCCTTGCTCTTTCAAAATTTTATCAAAGAAGGATTTTCTACAGATTTAAGAATATCGTCTACGGCTGTAATCTGCAGGTAACGCTGTTGTTTGGTAGACTTTAGCAACCCAGTATTTTCAGCGCAGTATTTACAATCATGTTCCCAAAAGATCTATTTAGACCACTTGAGAGACTTTCTTTGAAAATGATATTTGTATTCGGAGCAACGTAACGTGTCATTCCTCTTCGATGTGACATCTCTTTTAGCCTCTGAATTTTGTCGTCTTCACTCATCTGATTGGGTATTCGGTAATTTAAAAAAAAAACACTGTTGCCGTTCATTGACATCACTCATTTTTGAAATTAGGGACCTCGAGTCTTCCGCCCCCATACTGTAACAGATGACCGGAGGCGGGACTCAAAGGTAACTCAACTCGAATTCTGCTTCTTATGCTGGACGGAAGAAACTAAGACAAATCTGTATAAGCATTTAATGCACTAGCGGACTAGCGGTTGTTCTTAGAAACCATGTTTGTTTAGTGGCTACTTTTGAAAAAGACAAAGCAAAGTTAAACCGAAGTAACGTAGTATCCTTATATTAACAATTTTACCTAGATATACCACTGACGGTACCATGCAACACCATGAAATGATACTCAAAACGTAAACATATATGTGATGAATTTATCGTGTCAGACCCTTTCATTTTCAAATGCAAAAAATACACCACACTACTGACGGGTAAGGCTAGGTAAAGCGAATAAGTGTTATATTGGGGACTGACAGACATTAAAATAGCTATGGCAGAGGAGGGTCGTACAGAACAATTTAAATAATTGGACGGTTTTTGCCGCCAGTGCAGTTGGTCAGTCATTGTTTTTAATGTATGTGTATCACTTGTTTTAGCATACACACATACTGAAAAGTGAGAACATGTTTTGACATTTTTTTGGTGTAGAAAGCAACATGCATTTCGACTAGGTAAATGTAAATTACCCCCCCCCCCCGTTATTTCCACAGCACCTAAAGCTTTGCAGTTGTTGCAACTAACGAACATTTTAAAGTATAATAAAAACCAAAGTCATGGTTAAATGTATTTGTCAAACAGTGAATGAATAACATACCATGATATTACCATGGTCAGCTAATTAGGAATCATATCTGTATTATGTTTCCTATCATTAAAAATAAAACCGGCAGACTGCACCGTAATGACGACAAAGGTGTAATTGCGTTTAAGGTGGCGTTACCACCCAGTGTACATGATGCGAGCGTAATTCTTTGTGCTTAATGTACGATCAAATGTGTAGTTTTACTTGTCCGGAGTTTCCACTTCTACTTACAACAGCCTTGCTAGTCAAGCACAGCGATTTATTGAAACTGAATAAAGAAAAAAACCCAACTGATTTCATGTAGCTAATTTACTGCTTTGACATAAATTGCATATTAACTATATACAAAGTGTTGTGCATCTACAAAGCATTATAAGAACAATTTAAAAAATATTAACAGATACAATACAGCAACACCGGTTTTAATAGTCTATTTGACGTCATTTCATTCTACCCATCAGTTTATGCTACCAGGCAATTGGCGACGCGAGTCCCATTAGCTACCACCTTTGTAAGTATGTTGAAATTACATACGTTATATTGTATATACATGTTTATAAAAAATTTACAAGGCTGCGAAAAGCCATACCGGTTAGGCCTACCGGCGACAGCATTTAATTTTGCATCAGCTCTGTACCTTGAAACACTTATGCCATTATTGTGCGACATTGTTTTACGTTTGCCGTAAAGCAACGGGAATACTGTGAGGAACACAGATAAAAAGAAAAGTGACGTTAACACAAAGCTGATAACAACGGGAGATCCAAACATCCAGAACACCGCCTAAAGTGTGGTGTTTGGTCTAGGGTGTTTGTTTGCTAATTTCCGACGATATTTTTTATATGAAATCCGAGTTCCCCTCTGCTTTCGAGAGAGAGGGAGAGAGAGAGAGAGAGCAATAGAGCAAACGTTAGCCAGTCATTGCAATGGCCTCCAATAGCGGTAGCAACATGGATAGAGAAATGATTCTGGCTGACTTTCAGGTGGGTTTTCTTTTTCCTCAGACATGTTTTGAAGTATTTATTTGGTGTTAAGCGTAAACCCACAATATAAAAAACAATTCCAACGTTAACGTGCTAGCCAGCCGGCTAAAGCGACGCTACCGTCAAAACAGCGTTTAAGTGACACATATCAAACAACACAGACAAGGGTGCATATTTTTGTTAGAGCATAAATTGTTAACGTCACTCCTAGCGAGCTATCGGAACTGGCATGGATTATCTCAAGGACAGCTTTTAAAGTATGGCAAAGCTGAAAATCTGATTTGAAATGAAAGAGTGCAGAAGTCGTGGAACTATACGCCTAATCTCGGCTAGTACAGAAAATTGACATCAACATTTCAGTAAATAAATATTCAAACTGCGTTTATGTTAGGTAAGGTAGTAAACTACATGAATACAAAGCATGCGATATTTAAATACTTTAGTCAAAAGCTATTTGGACTGCTAGGTGCGACACGGTTAGAATATTGTTAAACGATAACAATAACAAAATTAAATGTAAACTTAATGATTTTAAGAAGACAATAAGA
Organism: Hiodon tergisus; assembly: GCA_025775045.1. Classification (NCBI taxonomy): domain Eukaryota; kingdom Metazoa; phylum Chordata; class Actinopteri; order Hiodontiformes; family Hiodontidae; genus Hiodon; species Hiodon tergisus. The sequence goes on from JAOVYW010028456.1 coordinate 8,974, forward strand.
GCTAAAGTTAGCAAACCAAATTATGTGAAATATCACCATTGGTCCAAGTAAGTACTGTAAACGAAGACATTTAAGGATGTTGCCAGTAAAAATAATGGAGCAAAATGACTTTCTGTAGAAGTTATCTGAGCTATATGGGGTGGAATGAGGGGCTACCTACCTGGATCCTTTAGACAGGTAGTAGAAAGGTTTCTTACTTTCTTGTTATTCAGTAGGAACTGTGTGTGTGGGTTGTGGGGGGCACGTCCTGTTATTGATTTTTTTTATATTGTTTTTTCTTTTTTGTGTATATAAAATTATATATATATATATATATATATATATACATACATACATACATACATACATACATACATACATACATACACACACACACACACAATATATGTAAATTCTATTACTTTATACATAAAAATACTTTTTTAGTTTTTCAGTCTTAATACAGCAGTAGTGCAATAATAGGATGGTACTGCGTACGTCCTGTGGATTATAGATGGCGTGGATCGTGTAGTATTTCATTGTTTTTAGACCCGTGTCCCCTTTTCCAAATCACAGCCCTTATTTTTGGTGTGATAAGTATGACTGAAGGAATTGTTTGTAGAAATGTAATAGTTTCAAATGCAGCCTGATTTTAATAAAGTGTCATTTACATTGTTTAGATGCAGCTCTAACATTCATCTTAGGAAGCAGTCTAGTTAAGCTACAGTAATATATTTCTTTTAGTTAACCTGTTACTTCAGGCTGCCTCATCACTGCTCCGATTTCAATCTTGCTCCTCGCTACAGCATTGGTTTATCCCAAAGAATCATCTACCAAAGAAAAGCCTTATCAGGCAATATTGAACTTTGCCAGAATAAACGGAACCCTTAACGCAAAAGATACAAGTCACTGGATGCAGTCTTTTGGTCTTTGGATGCAGTGGCGTCCTTTTGGATGAGTTTTGCATGTCTCTGAAGGTTTTGTTCCTGGTCTAGGCTGTGTTTGGGGTATATCATCATTTGGCCACTCTGCTAACAAGCATGGTACTTGCTGGGTCAAAATACAGGCTATTCTTGACTAGTGCTTGACTAAAAATATAGTTGACCAAAGTATCATGCTTGATAAAGACAATCCACATATTTGCTGTGAATAGCTACCAGCAGTGCGGCTGAATGTATCAAAATTTAAAATGACAATTTTTGATGGCAGGTGACATGGTAGTTAAGTTGCCAGATCTATTATTTCATGTCAGGCTTCTATTGTCAGGAGGGCCTATTATGTTCTACTTAAAACGGTACTGAAGTACCTGAGTAAATATCCTGTATAAAAAGGTAAAAAATAAAATTGGAATCAATGAACGTATATTTGAATAAGATTTGCCTTGTCGGTACATATATGACTGTAGCAGGTTTTCTTTTGTATGAGCTTTTGAATAAGATTTGATGAATGATGAATAAAGATGAGTGAATAGCCAGGTTGTTGTTAACTGGACATTCAATCATTGCTTATTTTGCGTCTTCTGTTAATCAAAATTTTATTACTAGTTTACAAAAAATGCTCACTCAATGGCTGGATAAATTCATGAATCTAAGATGATGTTTTTGCTAAAGATATTGCTTGTGCGTCTACATTCTTCATTTTTTTTTTATAGATTTCTCTCCAATTTGGAATAGGAAATTGTGCTAATTAATATTGGTTCATTGCTTAAAAACCTGTAGCCATGCATACGGGGGGGTTAGAAAGTACGACTAGTTTCCTCCAGTTTCTTTTGGGCTCTGTTTGTTGTCAGTCAAGAGAAGCTCTTCTCATCATCTTCTCCTGCCTGAGCAGAAGAAAAATAAATCGACCTGCTTTGAGGAGAAAATAATTTTATTTGTTTTATTTATTTCAGGCTTGCACTGGTATTGACAACATAGCTGAAGCGATTGCTCTTCTAGAACTCAACAACTGGGATTTAGTGGTAAGTTTGTTGAAAGACAAGCAGTACTGATAATGTTTTTTCTTTTTCTTAAAGTGAATTCCTGTTTCTGTATGCAACGTTACCCCGGTGATCAACACATGATCTGTTAAAAAAAAAAAAAAAAGCTTTTGTTATGTGAAAGCTGCTTACGCTGCAAATTTTAACAAATAAAAAAACATGTTCTGCAAAAGTACAATGCTGGGGACTGAAAAGCAATTGATTTCCATGTTTCAGCATAATACTGGCAAAAATATGGCAAGTTACAACGCTTCTGTATAGCCACTACACCCCTAAAAGAGGCAACATTAGTAACTGCTAAATAAATATTTCTTGCATGCAGTTTTCCATCATTTAAATTTTCAAAAATAAATTTACGTTAAAGTTAGACATTGTTTAAAGGTATATTCCTGCATCCCTATCCTGAAAAGTATTTAAAATGGTCAAAGAGATATTCTGTAAGGTCAGAATTAATTGTTTCAATGGGAATGGTGTCCATGAGTGAATGGAAATTACAGGTGAAATCTGTTTTTCATAATTAATTAGCTTTTTTGACTGGAGCGACCAAACTAAAATTCAGTGACGGAAGTGGAGGTTGCTCCAGTTTCACAGAATGTGTTTTCAAAGCACCCTATACATTGCCTTTAGTGCAGTGGTTCTTAACCTTTTTTGAGTCACGGACCCCTTTGAAAATCTGGTGAAAGCTATGGAAAATGCATATAAATGAATAAAAATGTTACATTTTTATTTGACTTTCACGGACCCCCTGAAGTCTATCTATGTACCCCAGGTTAAGTACCCCTGCTCTACGTATCTTAATGTAATACATTTTTCACTGAACTCGTTGATCTTCGAAAGGGGTGAAATCGATATTTTACTAATCTAAATAACTATGTCTTCATATATATATTTTCGACCTACTGAATATGTGATGCGTCTCTATTTTTTTGTAAGAAAAGCATTGTACTTTTGTGGAAATGTAGTATTCTATAGTAAAGCTCGACCTTGTCCCAACTAGCAGCCTAGTCTGCGCAGAAGAGATTTATGTAGCTAAGGGTCATGTTGAGGATAGTGTGCAACACTGATAATGTAAAGTAAAAAAAGTTATGGTGAAAACATACAACACATTTTAAGTACAATTTATTTCTCTTTCTCTCTGCTGGTTCTGTGAAGGTTACTTGCGTCCAGTTCTGTCTGGTGTTTTTTAAGTAAACATTCGGTTCCCGTAGTACTCAAGTCACAGGATCCCTTATTTGAAAGCAATGCACGGTTTTATTTTTTGTTTGTTTGTATTGGGACATTTCCGAAATGGTATTAATTGTGCTCCTTAAGCCTTATTTTTTTCACTGTGCTACAAAGTTGAGTGGCAATCATACTGGAGTTGGATTTTCTGTCCCAGTTGCTTTGTTCCTTTAGAGTTTTATTGTCCTTTAGCTAAATTATTATTATTTTTGGCCCCCATTTATGTTTGCACATTAGATATTTTTGTTGAAGATGCTAGCAAAATGCCTACACTATATTGCCCTGTCTGAATACATGTAGTAATACGTGTATACTGTAGATGTAAGTAACTAAGACTAACTGAGAAAATGTTGTATTTTTAAACTTTAATGTGGATATTCAGTATTCATTAATTAAACTCACCGGTACTGACGACGATGGTGAAGTTTTGAAAAAAATAAAAAAAGTTGGTCCTCAGCTAGATCATTAGTTCAAAACGACTTTACTGTACGATTTTTTAAAAAAAATTCTGTTTGCTCGTGTTTATGACGCTGGTTTCCTGCAGGTGGAGATGCAATGTCCCTTGCCGCCAGTTATTGGAGCCATTTCTCTCTCGTGAATGACTCGCACTTCAGTTGAAAAGGGCTGAAATGTGTGATTATCCTGAATTTTAGTTTGGTGATATTATGCCATCACAATACTAAACTGCTAAATCTATAAGGTGGTGACTATACTCTAAATGGCCCACATGGACATTGTGCAAAACTGAAATTCTGATAAAGTCTATACATCTAATTTTTTGCACAACTTCCAGTCTACCATCTCGAAAGAATTCTAAAGAACCCCTTTGTTTTTTTTTCATTACGGAACTCGAAAAATAACATAAAAAAATTCTGTAAAACACACTTTTGCGAGTCCTACGAATCATTTAGTTCTAGAAATAGGAAGAACGAATAGCTGCTGCATTGTGCATTCGCTTTGACACAGAATATCAGTTACATGCACAGAACTTGACGTTAGTGTAACTTCTTAACCAAGGGAATACTTCTTAAATCATACATTATCTATAATGTATGTCGTGCAGTCCATACACAAAAAGTTAAAACTTTTCCTTTATATTTTAGCTGAACTGAAAGAATGGTTTTTAAATTTTTTTAAAAATATTTATTTAAAACATGCTGTAGTTTGAGACCGTATTCCGCTGCTCTCAATAAAACAAATGTACTTTGTGTTTCCAGTGTTTAGCTGGGCATCGGGAAACCAGACACATGGTACATCAGCACAATATTTGTAATGCGTGTGATCAAAAATGAACAATTTCCCTCTATTTTAAATGTGTATATGTTTAGTCATTCTAAGAAACTCAATTTACAGTGAGGGGGGGGAAGCCCCCCCAATGCGGCTGGTTGGGAGTTATGTTGAAGGTGGCCTGAATAGATGGGTCTGTTTCCAAACCCTGCACCAGGTGGACCACTTGCATGCCAGATTTTCTAGCTAGTCTGTTTCTAGCTATGGCTGTTCCTGGTGTCCCTGCAGCTTCATCTCCTCTCTAAACCTGGTGGTGGCAGTTCCATCTGAAAAGGTGTGTTCTGTCGGATAAGATTTAAAGTGACGGATTCAAAGGGAAGTTTGAGACAGGCTTTTGCTGAAACGCTTTCTCTTTTTTTTTTTTCCCCCCACAATGTAACTCTTTATCTTGAAAAGGGAGGTTCTAAATTTAGCTCTCAGCCGTTCTTGCCCTGGCAGCAATTCAAAGCAAACAAGCAGAGGCCAAGCAGTGGTTAGGTGCACCTGTGAATGTGATGACTTGCAGTTCCTTTGCGGTGCCGTTGGACCATGTGAAAACAACAAAAGGGCCTGTGTGTTGGGACATGACACTGAACAAGTGTTCAAAAGGCACCATGTACCCCATTACCCTCAGACATGATGATTTGTGACTTGTATTAAGGCCTAAAGCCCTGATAAGCGTTTATAATCGGTGTATGTTTTGCTGTGTGTGTGTCTGTGTGGACGGTTTTTCTACCGTAGGTGGCACTATTGTAGAAAAAAGGCTGCTCGCGCTAAAGGGCATTATTGCTTTCACTCCTGACAAATCTATGATTTCCTTTAATGTTTCAGCACCACTTCCAGTGGTCATTAGTCAGGTGATCCAATGACACCTTCCCTATAGAGGAAGGGGGATGGGCACCTGTATACCTACTTTTGGACTGCTTTTTTATGTTTTATCCCGTAACCGATTTAAATTTCTCTCACTTAGTATGGAAAGGTATGCATTCCAAATGACAGACTTGGTCATTTGCTTTGTGTTATCCATTTGCTTGCGGTGTGAGTGAATGAACGTGGGAGGATTGTTTCTGAAAATATGGCACTACATAAGCCCCTTTAATTTAAAGTTTACTTTGGTCAGCCAGATGGCCGTTATCTGGAAATGTCAACATTTTGAAAATGGATGGCCAAAGAAGGTTTTTGTAGCTGATTAGGTGGTAGTAGTATGTACTGTATGTAGCAAACATTCGAATCGGTTACTTTGCTGCGGCAGTGATTTTTAGATATGAGCTGTTGTACAGAAAATGCTTAGCACTGCTAATGGTTCAAAAAGCTGTACAACGTCCCCTGGATAAGGGCATCTGCTAAACAACTCTAAAATATATTTCCACGTATAAAATTTTCAGCCGTTGAATTTCAGTAGCGCCAAACTTTGTTATAAACTGCGATCTGTCGTGTATGTATTAAAATACCTGCCGATCCTTTTATTTTAGGGCATCAGTTTTTCTTTTCTTTTTCAAAATAAGTTTTATTTTCCATCCACTCGCAATATGAAAAACGGAAGTAGAACCACTAAAATCTTTCCTTTGTAGTTAATTAAATCTTGTTTGATTCGTCCAGGAACACAGGCCTCGTTGTTGTTGTTGTTGTTGTTGTTTTTTGGCGGCAACTGGTGTGGTTAAATGTTTGATATATTACCACAGGGTTGCGTTTGATATTTTCACCAGGGGTTGTGTGCAATTAATTACTTAGCCGTCATTGTGAAAGTATTGTACTCTCACCAACTTAAGTTGTCATAACCGTAATTTATTATTGGTATGACTATGACGTTACGTTTCTTTGTTCATTCGTATTTGTTATTATGATGTGTCAAAAGGTATGTTTATTGCAAGTATACATTTTGTAATAGTATAGTTGGTTTATCATTGATTTATACTGCAGTTGCTTTGCAATAACTAAAATGTCAACATTCGTTATAACGGTATTACCATTAAATAATAATGCCCAGTCCAGAAGGACCACAGTGATTATGATGACGGCAGCGGTGTCCTTCTGCACCAGAACAGGTCACAGAGGAGGGTGCTGTGAAGCATCAGTACCATTAGGCATCAAGTTTCCTTACCCGTTAAAAAAAAAAAATAGACATACAGGAAACTGGTTTGCTTTGAGCCAAGCTTACCCATTTTTTAAGGTTTGTGACGATGTGCTGGATTGATGAATTATTTGTGGTATTGCAAAATTCCGAGGTGCACCATGAGTTTTGAAATTCTTACATTAACCAGGTCACTTTAGCTTTCTCTGTTCATGCATTCCTGAAATAAAGATGTTCAAAATTGTACGCCCCATAAATATTATTATTATTATTTGTACAAATGGCAAGTAATAAAATGGAACTATGTATGTCTATATATGTGTGTGTGTGTGTGTGTGTGTGTGTGTGTGTGTATATATATATATATGTGTGTATGTATGTGTTTATTCTAACTTAATGCGGTTTTATAGTAAAACAATGGGATAGTAAGTTACTTATTCCCAGGTTTTCTCGCTAGCTAGCTAGATAGCACAGCCATCACCAACCCGTTTTCTGTTATATTTTGTATTAAAACTAGCTTTTTTTTTTCTCGTTAATCGAAAATGGAATATGCATCTCCAGATTCTTCTGTGCCTTGACACAACTGCAGGAACCGTTCAATGTGAAAGGGAGATATTACAACATAAAGCAGTCACTCGAGTCTTTGGGGTCTGCTCATAGGTTACTCGTTGATAATATGAGAGTACTCGAATAATGAAATGATTCCAAAAACCCACCTTAGTTTTCCTGCGAAGAACTATATCAATTGTCTGTCGACTGCTGATTTCTGCGTTCATGAATTCAGTACGTTCCAGAAATCCTGTTAAATTTTAATCACTTAAAATTTCGCCTTTTGTGCCAGAATGCCAAAAACTGGTCAACGTGAAGGGTCTGTTGTATTATATGTAATTAACTTTATGTGATTCTGAGTGATTCTTTATTGTTTTTTGTAATGTCATGACCATCCGCATATTTGCAACAGTCTTCTCTTCCTTATGACATCTGGGCCATTCCCTTATGATAAAAGTAATAATGTGGACTTCTCAAACGGCATGCTTAAGAATGCACAAACAAGTCCAGTTTCTCCACCATGATGAATCTGAATTCTAGTCACAATCTTTTCAAATCCTTTTGCTATGACTGTTGAGATTTCTGGAATGCCGGTCTGTCACACCATGAAAGTGTTGGAGGGGGGACTCAATGTTTCTTGGGACAATTGTCCAAACGGTTTGTCAGATGTCGTTTAAGTATTTTTCACAAACATCAACTTGATGTCTCTAAGCTAATGACCCATTGAAATAATTTTAAATAATTAATTTTTCCTTATGAGCAGAATATGTAGCAAACAATTGGACTAAGACAAAACAATGGAATTTTGAAGTAACCAAATTGAGAGCAGCTTCATTTTCGTTTCAGTATTAATAACCAACTTGTTTCCCCTATAAGACGCCTTAAAACATATGCATTAATATGTGAGATTCTAGGTAGTGGTCTGATTCTGAGAGGTTACTGCTGTCCTAGCTTATCGATCGTCTGTACCTCGGTGCCCACACGGCCCTAGTCGGAATCCTTCACATAGCTTTCCCGCTGAACGAGATAAACCAGATGAAAAAGGGAAGTGTGCCACCCACCTCACTGCATTCCACTCGCCCATTGACTCAGCCACGGCCGGGCTGTCTTCATGACCGATGTATCGCTACACAAAAGCACTGTCGTTTTCTTGCGCCCCCGCAAACGGTATTTCCGACGCTCTTCGTGAAAGTCGTGGTGTTACGCAAACAATAGTAATAACGGATTTGGCAGTATCATACTGGCTGGGATGCCAACTCGGAGAAGGTTGACATTGCTTCATTTTCTGTTAAATTTGTTGGTTTGAGCGTTATTGCTAATTTTGTTTGCTAACTCGCAATACTTTTTTTTTTTTTTTTACACAAAATGTTAGATTAAAATCCCAATAAGGATGTCCATTCAATTGTGTTTTTGAGTTGTATTCTGAAGCTAGAAACTACACTATATATATGATGTCAGATTTGGGATTGGCATTCTGAGGGTTGTTCAAAGATTGCATAAAAGGTATAGGTCATATGTGTTGCCTATGTTTATTTGTAGGTTCTGTGGCGTGTTAATAAAAACAGTAACAGATGTTGTCTTCTCTCCTCACAGGCAGCGATCAATGGTGTGATCCCACAGGAAAATGGAATTTTGCAAAGGTAACCACACGTACACCGCCAGGAAAAGGGTGAAATTAGTAATGAAGGATATCATACTCTACCGACTGCAGTCAGTCCCTTGTTAAATGAAGTTGATCCATTTATGAGGACCATATCAACAGTTATGCTGAAGTTTGAGACACTGGTATAGGTCATGACGTCTTGTTGATTTCGATCAGTTGTTTGCAACCCATAAACAATGTATTAACAAAATGTCGGCAACCTGTGTATTATCTATGCTATCAGCCTCATTACTAAAAACAAAAAAATTCCTAATATTCAGTGATAGTTATTTCTTAGGTTCAGTCACTCACAAGAAGAAGCTTTTTTGGGTCATGTTTTTGTACTTTTGCTTCCGTGGTTCAGTTTAAGCTTCTTCGATACGTTTTATTATAGACATTTTATATTATAGACAAAAAAGGTTCCAATGTTAAGATTGTCATTTTTGGGTTTTATCTATTAATAGGAATACACTTTTTTAAATTAAAAATTACGCACAGTACAGTGGCTAATGTACTAGGGGTGCACCAATATGAATTTTAATTGTTGATGCAGACACAAACCTCTTAATTAAATGGGGGATTAAATGCAACTGGATTTTGGTGATTATAAGCTTTAAATTATCGGACATTACACCATCTTTTGTAGCTGTGTAGCGAAGTCTGTTTAAAAAGAGTAATGCAAAAAAAATGCGTTACTGGAAGACTTTTTACAATTTTGTGTTTTACTCCAATTGCATGACAAACTGCACTTCCAGTATTTTAGTAGGCTGGGTACTAGAGCCGGGTTAGGCTTCTTTTGTGTTTATGTTAAGTTATAAGTAAAAATAAAAGCTATAGCTAAACAGTAAATGCTTTTTTGCTCAGTGCAGGAAAACGCCACAGTGCAGGATTACAGTCCAATATGTAAAAAAAAACGGGCTGTTAGCTTTCAGTAATGTGGGAAGTTTAATACTTTTTTAGAATTTGTGTTGTTAATCAATATTGGTATTCTTATTTACTGAATTAAAAAAAAATGTTTCTCTCTCAATACCTATGGTTTCGGGAATGGAAAAAATAAACGCATTCCATTAACGAAACAAATCCATTAACGCAAATCAATATAAGAGCAGTGTGTGCATGGTTTCTTTTTCGGTCAGAACATTTAGTTTTTTTCATAATGGTTAACTTTTGTGGCTTGTTGCTCATGGTTGTCTGCCGTCAGCTTCTCGGGTGCCTGCAGGCCTCCAGCATCGCTGTGCGGCACTGAGCCTCTCGTGTGGGCTGTGTTGCCATGCGCGGTGGCAAAGGAGATGGGTGGCTAGTAGTACTACTTCTTCCTCCCCCCTGTGTGGAGGCAGAATTTGTGGCAAGAAGCTGAGATGCAATTCCAAATTGGGGTGAATAAGGCGTAAATAATTGGCGATTTAAGAGGGCGGGGGGTTCTGCACAGTGGGAGTGGGCAAAAAGAAATTTTAAAAGATGCTAACTGGAAAAACCCTTAGAAGAGGGACATTGTATCCTTTGAGTGTCCCATTTTGTTTTTTGTTTCTTTACCCTCCAACGGTCGGTTGAATGTACTGAGCTAAAAAAAAAAAAAAAACATATTCAAACCATGCACGTTCTGTTAAACGTTTTTGTGTGTGTGCGTTTGTGTGCACTCGCGTGCGTCAAAGGCCTTTGGTCCATAGAACATGTTTTTCTAAAAGGCACATAATTATGAATGGAGCCTGGCAGTGTGACTTCCACTCGTTCCATTTACAAAGCGGCTGGCACCAAGCTGCACTTGTAGGATGGTATCTTTCACAAAACTGCCCCCGGTGAGGTGACTGAAGCCAGCTGGAGGACATTCACAATGGCAGACATCAGCCTGTTTCTTGCTAGGCCTTTTTCACAGTTGGAGAGTGACACCTAGATGTTAACTAGTGCCACTGCAGCTCCCATATAAATCATATGAATATTTGTCTTTTAAATGCAGTTTAAGTGTATGTATGTATGTATAGACAAAAGACCTGTGGCAACACAAAATGTACTGTGAACATTGGATACTTTTGTGCCATATTTACAGTGGAAATAGGAGATGTGATCACCGAACAAGGTTTGAATCCAGTTTGGTGGACCTGGACTGTATATGCTGTTTGTTTTAAAACTACACCTTAATTTTTTGTGGACCGTGTTTGAAATGACCCATTTTTACATTTAAAACAGCAGAACTGTCGAGAGTACTTGATTCGGTTGATGCATTGTTTTGGTATTTTTACAAATGTATATTTCACCTGCTCCGCCAGATTTAAGGAAACTATAGCTGTAGTTTGAAAAGACCCATGGAGATGAACAAGGGAACTCAACCTCTATGTTGTAGTGTCTCTTGGAACACAGTGTCTCCAGGAGCGTTTCTGAGATCTGTTCATTGTTCAAAAGTTCGCTATTGTAATTCTAACAGCAGAGCTCCCCTGACAAATAGTGACGTAATACATAATTGCACATAATAGCTTTTATTCATTGCAAATCCATCTAACTGCTTATATTGTTTGTGGGCCAGTTTTACTTGTTTGTACTCTTTATACTATACTGGAGTGGTTTTCCTCTGCTGGTGTAAAATATTATGGTGGTTTTATTCAGTCCTCTATAGATGGCTGGAATCTGACAAAACCCACAATTTTATAAAAATTTTGCATGTTGGTTGTGAGATTCAAATTTTTATGAGAGTAATGTATGAATTATAATACGAGTTAATTAATATTTAATATTTTAAGTTCAATGTTCAGCAGCATTTTGCTCCCTGCTGATTAGTTTTATAGTTTTATAACTAAGCCCAACACTGCTATCAGAAAGTTTCCGGAGCATCTGATATGCTGCGTGAAGTCAGTAGGCAGCGTAGTTGTTTTTCTGAGTTTTATTTTGCTTCCCTGTGTGTTATCGTAAAACTACTCTGCTCGATGTGAATCTAGTGCAGGGACGGATCATATTCCTAGAAGGATTGTCTAAAAATAAAAAGCTGTAAACCATTAGTGGTGCGTTCATGAAGTTGTACTTAATTGTTGATTTAAGTTTTCGGAATGTGAATTTACAGATAACGTGGAAGAGATTATTTATTTTCATGTTTGCCGATGTCAACTGGAATTGTGAGCTGTTTGTAGATATAAGTGAAACGAAAGCCTATGAGTTTCGCACGTGGGTCACTGACTGTTTAATTGCGGCCGGCATTCCTCCGCGTGCCGCTTCCTCACTCTTCAGATCATACGCCTTAAGTGCTGAGGTTTTCTTGTTAAATTGACTCTCTCTTTCTTTACCCTCCACCCAGAGGACCCTCTCTAAAGGCAGTGCCTATGCAGTTAGAGGGTGGATGGCTCATTGGACTAGCAGTGAGTCCCAGCAGCACTAGGGGGAAGCCTCGCCCTCAATTGCAGTCGTTTTTGGCAACTTTGAAGAAAACTTTCTGACCAGTTATGGCTTTTGCAGCTCTGTGTTGGGGATTTCACTGAAGTACTTCACTTAAATCTGGTTGCAGGTTTTGGTGGGAAGTCCTCAGATCTGTCGCAGCATGTTTGGGGTTGCCCAATGAAAGCCTTAGGAAAATGTATTGTTGATTTGACAGATAATGTATGTGGTATTTCAAGGAATTGAAGCATCTACTTCAAAGATTTTATTTAAACATTTGAATTTTGCTGCCAGCCAAGGCTGTCTCTGATGTTTGCTGCCAACCAAGGCTGCTCTCCACATCTTATGACAGGGTATACCTGTGAAGGGCAAGTTGAAATGAAAGTAGGTCGAGGCCTAAACCTCACCTATTCCAGCTGTGGATGGTTTTTTATTTTAAAGGACAATTTGTGCTTTCCTAACGATTTCTGTATGCCCCCCCCCCCCAAACCCAACGTCTTTAACCTTTTGGTATTGTAATAAGGTGGGATAAATGCAGCCTTTGTGCAAGGCCCTGGCACCCTGCTCCCTCTCACAGTGCGATATCTGCTGACCCCCGAGGAAAAGAGAACTGCCTTTGTCTGGGCTGGGAGAGAGAAAAGACATTATTTACTGCCATGTGGGACTAGGGCTCTGGAGAATTCAGCCCCCATACAGGGAGAACCAGAGAGAGACAGACGAGAGAAAAAGCCATTTTGTGTGTCCAGCTCCTGCGACAAAAAAAATCTTTTTTTTTTTTTTCTTCCCCTGCAGTGGACAATTGAACGTCTGTCTGGCCCTGCCCATATTATACAGAGTGCAAAGCCTGTTTACACTTACTCTGAAACTGTTTGTGTTGCTGGTGAGCTGCCCCAGAAGGAAGTTGTTGAATTAATTTTGCACGTCCATATTTGTGTGTGTGTGTGTGTGTGTGTGTGTGTGTGTGTGTGAGAACACAAACTGGGTCTGGTGCAGTAAAATGGAACAGATAGGAAGT
>JAOVYW010028497.1:5916-30153 GCA_025775045.1 Hiodon tergisus
ACTGCCCCACACTGACCCTTCACTGACCCACACTGCCCCACACTGACCCTTCACTGCCCCACACTGACCCTTCACTGCCCCACACTGCCCCACACTGACCCTTCACTGCCCCACACTGACCCTTCACTCCAACAGCTCTCTTAACTACCTATACTAAATACCTATTTCTAATTACCTATACATTGTGCCGATACGCCTCCGCTAAAAACGTACTTCACTTCCCTGTTCTATTCTAATTCTCCCTTCCCATTCGCTCCATTCTATACTACTCCATTCTGCCCTTTAATTCTACATTCCCTGCATCTCCTCCTAATGTTCCCCCATTTGCCAAAGTTGGAATCTGGAGGAGTCTTTACCTTTTACATGGGAGGTTAAAGGTTCTGAGGCTATGGTCTGGCTGTCTAACACACGCACACACACACACACACCAGACAGAGACGAACACATTACCAACTGGAAATAAGTTAAATGCTTCGATTTACGTTGTAGGTTCTGTGTCCGGCCGGTTGTTTGCCGTTAAGATGGTGGGAATTTCTCTGAGAGTTCTGTATCATTCTGTGCAGAGCTGCAGTGCATCATGGGAAGAATTATTTGGCTTAAGTGAAGTGAACTGGAAGCACAGAATGTAGGTTATAATCAGAGCTCATGGGTGGAAAGAGGAGCGCATGCGAGGCAAAACATTGTGTGTGCATGTGTGAGTGTGTGTTCTCATCCACTGAATAGCTTCAGTGTCCTGAATACGGAATAATTTTACCACTCATGTGTACTGCTGAGGGTCACATTTCAAAACAAACCAGACCTTTTCTGACATTTTTTTTCTGTCTTGTGTGAGTTTCTGGTGTGACATTTTATATACACCCTCTGAAGGCGTTGACACAAAAATGTGAGGGAGGGGGAGCCCTCCCATTCCCTGCCATCTCTACATTATAAAAAGCAACGTATGTGTAGCTATGTTTTAATGCACTGCTATCTAGGAAGTATGGCTTGTTCTTGTAATGTGAAGGATCAATACACGACCCACCAGCGCAGTTAGCTGTTCCTCAAACCTCCCACTAAGGGCTGAAGCTGCTAACCTATCAACACAGCTCCTCGCTATTTCTACTTCTGTCCTCTTCCTTCTTGTCAGTTATGGATGGCTGTGGCTGTGTTTTCCTGTGAATAGCATACTCTCTTCTTATTCTTCAATTGTGGATGGTCAGTCCTTTTCTCCTTCCTCAGTTGGCCTTTGTAGTCGCACAGCTGATAGGTCTAGTTTCCTTCAGCCAGCAGAAAATCTCTCTCCCTAAAGGGCCCAATACATCTTGGGTTGTATCTTGAGATGGAGCATTAGTGTAGGAATCTCATGGTCAACAATCAGACTGAATTTGTTATGTCATTTTTTTTTGGATGAATATATTAGCGTTAAAATGTTAAATTTAGACTGTAATAATAATAATTATCATTATTATTTATTATTATTATTGTTACCAACCATTGTCAGCCAGCCTTAGTCACCAGGTTATGCTCACAGACTGACAGACTGCATCAGTATGTGTCACAGTAAAAAGCCTGCCACTGTGAAATCTCTTTAAGGCCTGGTAGCACTCAAATTTGATTTGTGATTCTCTATGTGATCCAATAAGTCAACATGCTTTTTGGATCACATAGAGAAATCACTTTTATCTCTTACATGGGATTGGACGCAAACACAAGCTGTAGAGGACAGCCATGAGGAGACATTTTTTCAGCTGATGTTAGCTGTTTCTGCTGAGGTTCAGTCACATACTCAGGTTTTCGTGCGTTTGTATGCATGCTTGCTTGTTTATCTCTGTGTTTTGCAGGTACACGTGTGTGTGGGTTTGTGAATATTTCTCTTTTTTATACATTGCTGCTTATTTTTAATCAAAATGTCACAAGGACTTCACAGGCGACTATGTAATAGTCATTTTACCATTCCTGAGTTCAGCGTGCCTCCAATATTCAGAAAACTGAAGACAATGGAGGATAGACCTTGTAGTCTAAAGAGCAATCATTTGTAGGCTCAGGTGTAAATTTTCTCCATGCTACCGATAGTTAGTTCTACAAAACATAATGTGTGATGAGGCTGAAGTCAAATTAGATGGAGGTGATTATACTAATGAATCCTAGATGTCTTCATACGTTTAACCTGATATTGATTCATCTTAATTACCATGTGCAGCTGAATGACAAGTAAAGTGGTAATGTGCAGTGCTTCAGGATGAACAACACACTGCCATCTAGTGGGAAAGAGGCAAAAAAGGAAACGCGGTATGTTCCTCATGTAGGCTGGATGTGTCTGGATTCTGACTGGCATCCTGGGTCCTGTATCAGGAGGCATCACCAGTCCCAGCCAGGGGCAGGGGCAAGGCGTGGCAGAATGTGATAGAATAGAGGCCTAGCTTCATGGAAGCACAACAGGAACAATGCAGTTGCAACCCAAGCAGTACTATTGCCAACTCATTATGTCACCTTAGGCAGGACTGTACCATGGTCAATGATCTCATGGGGGAAGAGCAGCTGACCCTGGACCAGTTTATATTGCGGATGAAGGCATTAAGGGCCCTACCAGTAAATACACTTGCGAATATTAGCCCATTCTGAATAATGATTGCAAGAGAGCCTTGAAACCTATTTGTTCAAACAGCTTCCTCGTTATATTTGAAGTGAGACTGGAAAAAATATGAAATAAAACATCAAAAGTAGAAAACACAGTAGTTTTACACAGTTATACCCGAAAAAGTCACCAGCTCTATCAACTGTTTAAAGTTGTTTAAAACTGGTTGTTTTAAATCTAAATATCTAACATTGCTGTGGTCTATAATTTGAGCATCTAATTCAGAGTAAATTACAAACTGTCCATTTCTACGGAGGTGAGACACACTGCCATCTAGTGAACGAATGTGGTGAGAGCGAGAAAAATCAGTTTGACAGAATCTTGATTTAAAATTGAATGGTCCTATAATTAATTATGTGTAATTATATTTTCAATATAATTTCACACACACACAATGTATTTATTTATTTTGAAATACTTTAAATACGCCAAGCCTATATAAAATTTAAGGACAAATAAAAATATATTGGAATATATATATATATATATATATAGTGTAACTTTATGGTGGTTTAAATTTAACACATGATTTTAGATTCCAATTAAACATACATAATAACTTAATGATGCCAAAATGAATGACACAATAGTCAGTATACAAGTGGTGGGAAATTTTAAGTAGGCCAAACCCATCAGAGCAGGCCTCATCTCTCCAGTTAACTAGTATGAAGGATAAGGACTGACATGAACGCAATAGGGACAATTTTATTATGCTGGTCATACAGTAGGCAACACATTATGACTACTACTCTATTATCATCCTCTGGCCTCAGCGAAGATTTTTTTTTTCCCCCTGTTTAAATTTGAATGCAGACCTTGTTACACACTGACCTCAGAGAGTATGCAACGACTCAAACTAAAAAACGTGACCGAGCTGATATTCAGGAGAGTCACGATCAACACAACACAAACTAGAAGGGCTTCGTGTGTAATGAGGTGTTCGAGTGTATAATCCTTACTAAACGATAATAGTGACCTATATTGACATTGGTATGGGTATGGTACGTACATTTACAGGGTTCTCTGTAAGTGAAAGTCATGGCAGCTATCAGCTAGTTGCCTGATTTAGGAAAAGGGCTTTGCGGAACACAAAACATTTGGATGGTGGGTGGGTGGGTTGGTGCTGGTGCTAATCTGTACGGTGCAGCACTGAAGGGAGTTAACCTGACTCAGCTGATTGAATGACAGCAGCCTGTGTGTTTTTTATGTGTTTTGTTTTTTACACAGACTGCATTCTTTACTGTATCGTAGTGTCACATGCAAAATCTAGGGGGCATCCAGGTGCCAAATACCAGCACATGGTTTTTAATTGAGCAGGGCATAGAAAAGTTCAACACATTTTGAGTCAAGCTTTTGTCCCAAAAAAACATATAGTGTTCCCACCCCTTCTCAAACGTTGCACCAACGTTTGCGACAGTGCAGCCACGAGAACCATTGTTGCTACTGAATGAGCGCTTTGGTGCGAGACAAGTGAGCGCTTGGTGTCGGTCATAATGACCAAGGTTAACTCGTCTAAGTGGAAAAACACATTATCCACGTGCTACTGTGGAGATACAGAAGACGCAGCCGGAAGGGGGGCCTGCGTTCATTTTGTATTCTCTGTTATTATCAAATGTCAATATAATTTACGTATTCAAAGGCATCCCGGAAAGTATGATGTAGATGGAGCCAGCGGTTGCAAATGGCCACAGCGAACCACAACGGACCAATCAGCAGCGGACCATCACTACCATCATCACATGGTCCACGCACGGAGCAGAGGTAAGTGACAGCTGGCTGCCTACTCAACCTCCTGTATGTGTCGTTTGGATTAAGACCTGACTAGGCCATGTTGAAAACCAAAGTATTCTGAGGCTTGATTGTTAAAGTTATGTGGAACTGCACATAAAGGTATGTCAGAAAGCCAAGTCAGAAGCAGATGGTATATATAACCCCCTGAAAAGGATATATCAGTACCGTACCGGTGACTGAATGTGAAGAAGTAATGTGTTCAGTTACAGTGGACAGTGACCGGCGTGTCTTTGCACAACGGTGCAGCTGCAGAATCAGAGGCAAAGATCAAGAGTAATTTCGCATTTCCCTCTCAGTGAAATGCAAACGCATATTTATTTATGTTAGACTCTGTCATTTCTCCCCCCAAAAAAAGAAACAGTGTTTACAATAAGCATACTTTTTCCCAACATTTTTAGAAAACAAAAATAGAACACTCAGTGCAGTAAGAGAGAAAAAAAGAGTGACCTCACCATGGTTCTCATAGTTCACAGTGCACCTCACACAAAATAGATTGGATATCATTTACATTTAAAATTTGCACCCTAAGAAGTAAAAAGTGAATGCACTCATTTGCAACAAACAATCGTTTCATAACTGATCTGTGTACAGTATAGTTCAAGAAACACAAGCAGGTAGAAGGAGTGTTGGGCCTCCCCTGTCTTGGGCGGATTTCACGCCCTGATCAGAGTCCTGGATGGTGCGGCTGAAGACTGGCTTGGTCGAACGGCAGCCGCGTTACTCACCTTCAGCTGACAGACACCTCAGAGGAAAAAAACATTTCTCATGAGACCATACACAGCAGGCAGGCAGGCAGGAGTTTGGAAAAACACTTTCCTGTCAGACGATACATCTGCTCTGGTCTGCCCTGTCAGAGCCCACAACCTCCATATCTGTTTCAGTGACCTTTAAAAATGTTCCTAAAGTCTTAGTCACAGTGAACCCCGGTCTCCAAGGCAACATGTTTAGCAATATTTTAAACATGAGGATGGGGGAGGGGGGGGGTAGGGGTATTGTGTAATAGGTAGTGTAGTGTAGTTTGTACATGGCCTTGATTCGAGGCAGGCTCCTTTGCAGTTCCAACCCTTATTAATAGGCAGATTTGCATTTTAAAAACACCAACCTGGTGTCTAGCCCGCAATTACACATCGCAGATTGTTAAATATATATGCTACTACCAGGTAATCACTGGAGATGACACCGCAGAACTGCTCAAAACTAAGTTCAGTTGTAAAATATAGAAATCTATAAAAAATAACACATGAAGTGCGTGAATGTGTCCGTAAATAAAAACTCTAAGGAGTCCTGGGGCATTTTTAAGTGTATAATGAACATATGGGGTAGATTGTAAATCACACTATTGTACTGTCATGACGCCAATGATTCGATTTGTTTGTGACAATGTTTGCAGCAAACAGAGAAGGCCAGTCACCGTCATAGTTATTGCCTCTGATCGAGTGCAGGCTGAATAATAGTGCAATCCTTTCAACTAAAAATAATAACCTACAGACCATTGAAATTTCTAAAATAGATTTGTCTGGCCACAAATTATTATTTAAATTTTTTTATGAACTCTTTCCGTTCCAGAGGTGCTTTATTGGCACGAACAGCGGGTGACAGTTATTGCCAAAGCGATTTACATAAAAATGTACATAATTCTTCTCTCCCTCGTTTTCTCACCCCCTCTCTCTTTATTTCCTTTGTCATTAACTGTCATTAATTTAGCGGTGAACAAGCACAGCTCCAGCGACAATGTTTCCGTATTAAAGCCCTCCCTCAGCCTCTCTAGTACGCTCTCACCATACACTGCTCAGTCCATGGTATAACAAGGTCAGAGCAACGTGAGCCATTGGCGTTTAGAGCATTGGAGGACACATTTCTATGAAAGCCGTCGCTCCAGGTAAAAAATCAGAAGCGCTTAAGCACTCAGGGACTCCCAGCTAAGGGTTTCTGACTGCACCAGTACTGGAACTTGACGAGGAGCGATTCCAGAACTTTCCTGGTTCTGATTCTGATGGATACCGGGGGGGGATACTTGCCATCTTAAAGCATTTAATGCAATACTGACAACTTCCAAATCTGCGACGCCAAAATATATCCCACTTAAAATTGTTATTTCTTGTCACAAGAGGAAAGGTATTTTCAAGACCGTCAAACTCTCACTGAACTGGCTCGACGCTACATCTTTTCAGCAGGTGGTGCACGAAGGCCTTGCAACATAAACACTAAAACTAGGTTAAAAAAAAACAAACAGGATTCCTTTAAATCTACATTTTTCCCCCACTTGTTTCTCCCATTTTATTAAAAAATGTCTAGTAATACTAAGCAGATTATACAATATCAGATAAATTAGAAAAAAATAAATAAATATAAAGAGTAAAAAGAAAATACGATCTGAACCCTCGTAAATACCCTATATTTATTTGCTACATGGGGCCTTCCACTGGACCTGCAAATACCGCCCTGGCTGCGACGGGCTCCCGCTCCATGGGGGGTGGGCGTGAGTCTAGGGGTGAGTCTCAGATGGCAGTGTCCCAGAAGACGGTGGTGTGGGTGGAGTAGGGCGGCGGGCTGCACTTCTTGCTGCCGCCACTCTTCTTCCAGCTGGGCAGGATGGGCATGCTTTCCTGCTTACACAGGCCCTTGTCCAGCCGCTGCCGGGCCTTAATCTCCCTGCACAGGATGCGCTTCTTCTCGATGGTCTCCATCATGGTGTTGTCCCCGCACAACCACGGCCCGGGCGCCACCTGCTGGGGGCACACAGGTTTGGTATTCCCTTGGCAGGACTTATCGGGACAGGGAGCATTGCCACAGCAGGACTACGGGGGAGGGGGCATTCCCTCTGCAAGAACATGATGGAGAGGGTAATCCCTTACCAAGACTATGGGAAATTGGTCTGGGAAATTGGGAAGGCAAGGAGGAGAGTGTATTCCAAATGCAGAACACTGGACATGGGGAGGTTCCCAGGGACAATGGATACGAAGGCAATCCTACTATAGCACAAATGGCAGGCCCAACTGGGAGCTGAGTAGGTCTGTGATTGTGTGTAGTGGTTGTTTAGTGTCTTTTAATGTCAATCTGTCTAGGACAATCAAGGTTGTATTGTGCATCTGCAGCATTCAGTGTTTGTAGGCTAGGCTTTATAATGTATGTAGTGGTGATGTAGTGTATGTGGAGTTGGTGATTTGTAATGCTTGTGTGTGGTGGTCATGCCAGTCAGTGTCTCGTGAAAGTTTCAGTACACACACACACACACACACACACACGATTGTACATTCATGCACACGATCACTCGCACGTACACTTCAAAAACTCACTCTTTGTGAAAAGACAGAGACACAGTCGAAAGGACAACACCAGAAGGAGAGGATAAAACGTTGCGGGTTTAACAAGGGTTTATTTTCTTTGTTGATGTTTCCTTAGCCTTCTTTTTGCACGTTTTACAGTTTTAAAGATGGAGCCACTGTTTATGGAGAATGTAAGACTGGACTGAAAAATGAGTGATTATGGGGAGAACATTTTACGGTTCTATGGTTCCATGGTGTGATTGGTAGTAACTCTGGACTTTCCCACAGGCATTAGCTCTGTAAGGACTACATTGTGTAGTAACAGATTTACATTCACATACAATGTGACGAAAAAAATAGCGTGGAAGAAAACATTTTTTACACAAAGAGTAAACCACAAAAAAAAACACTTTACATATCAATTAAACCGTGCACATACTGTCCCTGTCGTATGTTGTCCATACATGACACACAAACGTAAACAAAAACACATAGATACATAAATACACAGACAAGTCTCTGGTATCAGAGAAATTCCAGCAACATCAGAAGGGCATAAAGCACCTAGCTGACATGAATCTTTTTGGATTTTGGACCGTGAAGTTTGTTCACTTGTCCGTTGTACGCATGTACCCGAGAAGGAATTATTAGCGTGTGGCACTTCGGATATGTCCATATGTAGGTAGATACTGAGGTATGATTCAAGGCTTGAACCTTTTGGCTCGGATCCCCTTTGTACAAATAACACAATGGTTGAACGTTTGGAAATACACAGGGGGGCAACTTCCAGGACACAGAAGGAGGCGTGGATGGCAGACACAGACAGGTGGGACAGGGGCACCACACGTGCTCATTCACTGGCGGGAGGTGGTACCTGGCATTGCTGGGACTCGGGGGCTGGTCGCTGCAGGGTCCCCAGAGCAGGGGGCACGCCTGAGGTTGAGGCCGATCGGCCCAGCTTGGACGTCGCCTTCAGTTCTGCAAAAAAGAGGGCTCAGTTTGGCATGAACCCCAGAAGTACCCTGGTATAACCCAATGTCCCCACTTTACCCCCCCTTATTTTCAACCGCAATCCTAAAATACCTGTTTAAACCCTAGTGTATCCCAATGTACCATGTTATCCTTTTATTAGCCTATATTATGTTTGCAATATTCTACTGGAAAGGCCCCTGAAGATATGTTGAAGTAAATTGTTTTCCATAGTGTAACATCTTTTACCCCAGTATACTCCATAATACATTGGTATAACCTATTAAACTTAAAAATATTCCCCTGTTATGCTTTAGTGTACTTTATTGTAATCCATTACTATTCCAGTATACTCTAGTGTACATAGTATGTCCGACATGTTTATACTGGATACCCTGAATAAACCCCTACTTAATTCTTAGTATCCAAATTGGACCCATGCATTGTGCAGTGCCCCCAGATATACTCCATTATGGTTCAATTTTAGTGTCTCACAGTAAATCCATTTGAATCCTTACCCGAGCTGCTTGCTCCAAACATCATTGTGGGACTGATGGAGGATCGCCCTGTTCGAGTGGGCGTAGATGTCACTGATTGCCCAGTAACCCCATCCCATTCATGAGTCTTGGAAGGTTCTCTACTGCCCCCATTGTGACTACCCTTGTCCTTACTGTCACGTCTGGCTAAGGGCTCTGCAGCATAGCTCCCTCTGTCCTTGCTGTCGCGTCTGGACTCTGCGCTCTGACTCCCATTATCCTTGGTTTCACGTCTAGACTCTGCACTATTACTCCCCTTGTCCTTGGTTTCACGTCTCGACTCAGTGCTGTGACTCCCCTTATCCTTGGTCTCACGCCTGGAATCATTCCCGTGACTCCCCTTATCCTTGGTCTCACGCCTAGAATCATTGCTGTGACTCCCTTTATCCTTGGTTTCACGCCTGGAATCGGTACTGTGACTCCCCTTATCCTTGGTTTCACGTCTGGATTCGGTGCTGTGACTCCCCCGGTCCTTGCTCTCATGTCTGGGCAGGGGCTCTGTGCTGTGGCACCTGCCCTTTGCCTCACCTGAGAGAGAGATAGAAAGTATGTCAGCCACACTTTTTAGTCAGATGGAAAAGATCCCAGTGCAGATTCCAGCTAGACTGTACTGAGGGTAGCCAGTACTGTAGAGTAGCTTCCAGATGTTCCCCTGGAGCTGATAGAGCTTGGCACTGACATAACTGGTGAGTAGATTAATATATATTGGGCAGCTAGGTGCATCGGGCATTGTACTTGCGACTAGAGCTCATTTATGGAACTGCAAAACTATTCACTATTTACTATTTCTTTAGTAAATATTCAGCTGTATAAATTGATAAGTGCATAAGTGCAACATTGTGAGCTGCCAGTCACTATGACAAAGAGTGTCTGCCAAGTAGCTAAATAATATGAATTGTTGTTTGCAGTATTCAGTGTTTAGTGAGTGCAATGCAGTGTTACTATTGAGAAGCCGTCAGTGTTTTTGAGTTCTTACTGTGCAGTACATGGCCTTCGGTCTTCATTGTGTAGTGAGTTGGGGGTTAATTGATTTATTGACGGTTACTTACAGCTATTAGCTATAAGTATGTCATAACATGGCATTAAATATTGAAGTGAACTTAAAAAGATATGCAATATCAGACAAGTGTTTAAAATTAAATAAATGTATGTATATAAAGCATGACATCACAATATCACAATTAACTACCACCCTCTGCCTGCTATATAAAACATCTAGTCTATCTGACATCTAGTCAGATAATCACACCGATTCCCTGCTACAGGACACAGGGCTCACCGCAATCCACATCCAAGACAAAAGTGACACCTCATAAAGACACACAAAGATATATTCTGGGGTGCTCGCACCAAACAAGGTTCACTTTCACTGTCTTTATGAGGTTATCCTTTTCCAGCCATGTTGTGAATATGATTGATATTTATAAACACATGAACCCCACTGATTTTTGTTTCAAATAAGGTATTTACGTGAGTATGTGACCGCAAAGCCCAATATATCATCTCCACTCTAAACCAGAACTGCAGCAGAACAACATTAAGGGGACAACGTGCTATCACTGAATTTAAATTGGACTGTATATATTTGACATGTTGTTTGTTCTCCTTGTATCAAATGGTACTTTTATCTCTGTGTCTTAACATTAATTCTAAGCAAGCTGAGTCTACACATCTAGAAGTAGGTCACACATACTGTACTGCATCATTGCTAGAGCCGGGCGCTGCCCACCTCAAAACAGGGAGCTGAAGTGTCAGCAAGGTATCTTGACCAATCACAGAGCAGTATGCAGCTGTTCTCAGGCAATGGAGCAAAAATACCAGCCAATTACAGAGAAATGCCAAGTCGTGGCAAGCTTTGTTGCCCAGAACAGAAATTCCGCCTGACAACACAGCTGACATGCAAACTAAATGCAGTACAAAAGCAAAAAAACAGCTGTTGAGGGAGCTTGCGTGACTCAACACTGATACAATCATCAATATACTAACACACCTGACTCAAAACTGATGCTATCACTAGTAAGCATCAACACTAGTTTCTCGACATGTATACTATATTTAATTAACACAAAAACATGTTACTGAACACTTATGCAATTGGCAGGGTTCAAATATACCTGACTCAGCACTGACACAATCCTTGGTAGTAAACACACGTGGCTGACAATCCAGCGTTATCAGCACAGAGGGCCACTAACTGGGAACTGAACCTGGACCCTTTACCCACCACTGGCAAGGCACAACCTCCAACAACCTTCGCTAAGTCCCTACCTGAGGGAAACAATTTTACTCCTGTCTTCGACTTCAGGCAGCAACGTCACAGTGTAGAGCAAACTCGTCCTTGACGAGTTGCATAACATAGTGTTGCTCAACGCCGAGACACTTGCCAACACACTTGTCTTAACACTAATACCATCACGAGTATGGACCAACACAAAAAATGGCTGATCACGGATAAAATTATCTGCACCACCACCCATTCCATACCAATAGAGAGCAACACTCTCTATTCGCCAAGAGACTTTAACATACTACATGACCCCCCACGACTCCCACGAGTCTGGTCAGCAAGACCAGTTTTGTATGGGATATCAGGACTATTTATTTGAGTGGGTGAATATAGTCACATGAGGCTCAGGATGAGTTGTGCTGCAGCAGGGCCATTACACTGAATAAAGGTCATTGTATGAATTTCTGTGTTTTGACTGATGTCCTTTCTGTATCTCCCGAGCATAATTATCATGTCAAAAGAAACCTGGCTGCATGTTTAACCCACTGTCAGAGAATACAGGCTTTCACAGACCAGGAGATCATCAATCCTGCGCTTATATGGTATCGATAAAATGCTGTAAAATCTTTCAACATTTTGCTCAACCTTGTCAAACTGGTGCTTCAGAAGGCTTTCGTTTGAGTCTGTGACAGTAACATGGTTTTTATCGGAAATGATTTCACTGTATAATAGATGTAGAAATGGAAAGACGGGCCGATGTTTATGATGGACATGGCCAGGATTGAGGATGTGGACTGACGTTTATCATCATTATTTTTATTTTAACCAACGCAACGTGCAACGTTTAACGTTTTAACGTAGTTAAATCTCACTCATAGTAGTCAACTATAATCAGCAACTTCGAAATATTAGTGCTAAAATAGTCAGGGGGAACGACATTAGAGACTGGGAATCCATCGATACAAAAAACTAGAGGAACCAGATAATTGCGATACCCTTTGTTTCTGCGTGATCCATACAAGTCTAAGGACGACTAGAAGATCCATCGACGCGTTACGGTGCAGTTGGGATTGCTAGGCTAGTAAGTGGTAGCGGTAACTGTACTATTTTGGATGCTATAATGTAGCCATTTAAGGATATTCGTTTGGAAGTTTGCAAGTTATTACGGTAAAGTCAAAGAGTAAAAATCATAGCATCTCCTAAGATGTTCTTACAATTGAATACATGAACGGGAAGGTAAGAAACTGAATTTTTTGCATCTAATTTTTTTTTAAAATAAATTATTTTGTAGTTTCACTAAAGTTACGAGGCTAAGACTTGGAAATCATTGACGAGATTATTTAAATTGTTGTTTTCTCCACTTTCATTAAATTCCAAGATCAATAAATACTATGGTTAGCCGGGTAAAGAGCATTTGATCATCACCAGTATAGTCTTCTGCTGAAGGGCATAAATACCCTTTAAGCTTTATTTTTAATAGTTTATTGAGTTTATAGTCTATAAATCCATTAATTATCTATTCATTTTATATCAACTCTATGTATATTTGTCTGACCGTTATTAACGTGCTCTATTAGAACACATAGCTTTGGTATATTTCTGCCTTTGCAGAAGTGGAAGTGTGATCTCTTCCTCTAAGCTTTTAAACTCAGGGGAGATGTGTATGTGTTCTGCACTCAGATTGGACGACCTTGTGCTAATTGACTGAAGTTTCTTCCCGCGTTGCCACGCAGACCCCTTTGTTCAGTGTCAAGGTAGGCTTCATCTGTTTCCTCATCTAAGCTTAAATTACATTTTTATTCTGATACTTTTGTGAGAAGGACATAAAAGACAAAAAAAGTTAGAGGACAAAATTAATTTCAAGTTGCTCTATTTTTCTGTCCCAGTTTCTGTGGATTTCTGCTTTCTGTAGATGACTGTGTGTGGCTGTAGATCTGTACCTCTCAGTTTAACATACTCATCTGCAGTCCAATGGAAACCTGTCTGAAACCCAGAGATTCCGTAAATGGTTTATTTAAATAATATTTCCAGAAGGCCTCATTCTTACTTAGGGCCAGTGTTCCTGCGAAAGTGATTCTATATCCGAAAATAAAACCATGTCACCTCTGGAGTCCCATGCTCTGCTACCGCGCATTATAGGTGCTGTTCGGTCTTAATCTGTCTTGGTCTGAGAGCACCAGTCATGGTTGACAATGCTCTTGGGGCCTCATTGAAAGTGGTAGGATGTGTCTCATAAGACCTCATAAAGTGCCTCATAAGATCATATGAAGTGTGTTTAACTCACTCTCGGCTGGCTCCTTGGACTTCCGGCCACTGGAGGACTTCTTCAGCATGTTCCGTCCGGTGGTGAACAGGTTGGTGAGTTCGTCCAGCGGGCTGGTGGGCGTGCGCGAGCGGGACACGTTCTGCATGGAGCCGTGGGCGCTTGATGAGTTGGACAGCTTGGCCCCTTCCTGAGACGAGCCCTTTACAGAGTGAGGCACGGCGGACGCGCTCCTCGGCATGCTTCCCACCGCCAGGGAGTCGTAGGGTGGGGGGCGCTTCAGGCTGAGCGGGGTGAGCGAGCGGCCCATGCTTACTGGGGAGGGGCAGGCGGAGTGGCTGCGGGGGTACCCATGGGCGGAGGATTTGTAGAGAGTGGAGGGCAGGGGGGGCGCGGACGAGCGCCCTGAGGCGGTGATGGTGTGTGTGGTGGGGAGCTCCTTCTCTGCCCTGCGGTGGGATGAGATCTGGGGCTCGGCACCTGGGGACGCACCGGACTTGATGTAGGACACGTTCTCCAGCATAGGCAGCTTGGTGACCTCCAGCGGGGTCAGCGGGGACTCGTCCGAGTTTGGGGAGCACTGCGCGGGGGCCGGGGGGAACACCAGCAGGGGAGGCCGGTGAGACAGCAGGTTGGGGAAGGGGGCGGGAATGTCACACAGAGACCCTCGAGGTGTGGTCGCCCGCGTCAGCTCCACGTCGGAGATGGTGGGTGTGGGGCACTGGGATGAAGAGCTGAGGTGCTCCCACTTGGAGTCGTGGCCCAGGTCGTCGAAAATTGGGTATTTCATCTCTTCGTACACGGCCTCACTCTGGTCCTCCTCATCTCTCTGGAAGTCCCGCAGGATGTTACCCACCATCTCGATATAGACGGGCTCATCCTCATCTGTGTCCTGAGCTGGGCTTTGTGTTTGTGAAGATGACTTTTCCCTCGGGGAGCCCTTTGACGCCTTGCTGGTTCCATGGTTCCTGATGTAGGACTCATCGAAGGAGGTGCTCAGCTGAGTGTTGGGGTTTCTCTTGGGCTTTGGCGGTGGGACCCTCTTGAAGTCCTCACTGCAGGGACGTGAGGCTGTGTAACAAAACATCAGAGGAAGTCTTTTTTAAGCAATATTAATTTTCAGAATCACCAGCTTGAAACATGTACACCACAGGCATATACAGTTTGACAGGTTTGCATGTAGTAATGTATTATTTTTTTACATGAAGATGCCTTTTCCGATGAGGCCAATTACCATACATTTCTTATAACCCACCCAGCCTTGTTACAGAGCAGGGGAAATGGATTTGTGTAGTTTAAAGTACTTCCTTAAGGAAATAATAAACAAGTTAATTAGAGACACCTTGACACATAATTTCATTTTAGCAAGCTGTTAATTTAACCACTGGGGAGATGGAAAAGAGAGGTCAATAGTAATAGATGAAAGGACAGAAATCTGGAAAAGTGTATAATGGGACCAGATGACATATGAGGAGAGCTGATGAGCTACACCTGAAGACGAGCTCAGAAATGAATGGCGCGATAAAACGGCTGAATGAGCTCGAAGTTAGGCAGCAGCAGTGCCAGAGAGAAGCGAGCGATCAGCAGAATTTTCCTTTCGAGAAATCCGGTTTGCGCTAGCAGATGCGTGCCACCGCCTTCCTCCCGTTGTATGAGAGACCATACCTGGCTGGCCTGTGCAGGGAGATTTGGGCCATCATGTGCTAATCGTGGAAAGCGTAGGTTTTAGTGACGCGCACAACACTCCCAAATGTGCATGTTCTTTCCTTCGTTGCTGGTGATCTCCCACTTTGAATAATATACGTGTCAGGTGGCTATGCTTTCCTCCTGTTCAAATGCATCTTTTGGCTGGTGCACCTGAGCATCTGTCACATTCTAAAATACGACTCACTCTGAAATGCTTCATGTTTCAGGAAGGGTTGGGCTAGGTGGTAGGGTAGGTGGTGGACAGTCTTAAGTCTGTCTAAAGCTGGGGGAGATAAGGAAGGAAGGAAGGGATACACATATCCCCAGCCTCTTAGAGAGATGGCCCAGTTAGGCTCTTTGGAAAGCAGCCTCAGCAACACTGGCTGAGCGGTTGCAGGCGTAAGGGACTTGTGGAGTTAGGGAAGGGGGGGGGGGGGTTGTGTCACGTGATGTTTGCAGCACATCTCGAGCTCTGTTTCAGCTCTACTGAGCACACCCCTCCCCCCACTACTCCAGGGAAGCACAATCTAGGTCAGTCGCTCTTCATGAATGGATTCAACTGATCGCCATGCTGCGCATCCTCCACAGTTTTACCCATTAGCACACACACACACAGCTCTCAATGAAGGACGTGCTGCCAACCCAGCCCTGATTGGCCAGGCTGCAGGGGGTCTGTGCGGGGGCTGTATTTGTAACAGCAGTTGCTGTGCCACTGTGGAAGATATGCGTGCCCCTACCCCCCACCAGCGTGGCTTCAGTAACTGTCAGGAGGAAAGAGACACACCTTTCTGTGTTCAGGCATGCTCTGTAATGTGCACAAATCTCTAAACACACTAGTTTTAAATCATACCAGCAAGTGTGCTTTTAAAACGTGTTTCATTACGGAGTAAAACCCAAACCTTAACTCCTGCTTTCTGTCATCGGCTGAATGTGGACGTGATGACTGATGATTTTTAAAATTATCCTTGAATGTGTGTGGATGCTGGATTTGTGTGCACATATTTGCGTGTATGCGTTTTCTTTGGCTTGCACAGCAAACTGAGGGCTGCGGTTCCTTTAGTAAAAAGAGCAGTTTCTAATCATTAAGGCACTTGATGACCTCATGTTCTAGCAGGCTCTAAAAATAGAACCTAACAGCAATCCCAAATGCCCTGCAATGCAGTGAACACTCTTGGGTAGAGAGGGAGGTGGGGCATGGAACATAACGTGTGGCTCCTATAAGAAGAACTGATCTTTAAAAAAAAGGATGCACCATCTTCGTAATGTCTTAATCGCACTTCATGCTGAAATTATAAGCAACAAAAATGCATTGGTTAGAAGACAAAAACACAGAAGAGCTTTGCCACAGAGACACTGGCACACATGCAAAACCTCACTCCCAGCTGTATCCTCCACTCTGCGCAGGGCTGGTCCCTGCAGGAAAGTTACAAAGATGCCGAAATGCTCTGTGTATGTATTATTCTGCAACAGGCCATCTGCATTCCCATACCGCATCGAGCCTGGGCTGGGGTAAAGCGGGGGATGGTTAATTCTCCACGTTAAGGACGCTGACAGTGAAGAAAGCTGAGCTTGACTTTGCCCAAGAGCTTGGTCATTTACAGCAAACCTAGCGGTTTGTTGGTTCAATTTAAAGCTGTCACGTTATATAAAAGAACGGTCTGAAACTGGATCTTGCCACAGGCCACTGTTTTCCTCATTCATAAGTTTAGGAAACCGTAACCATGGCCCAGATCCAGTGGGGACCATGGGCGCAGTAGTTCTTTCCTGGGAAGACAGTAATTAATTTAAATTCTCAAAATACATAACATTTCTTGGACATTTTTTTTATATGTAACTGTAACAGGCAAACAGCGGTACCTTTTAGCCGAAATTTTGCAACAAGACCACGTAAAAAAGATAAAGAATTATCGTTTCAATAAAGAAATTATGCAGAAACGACGGAATGAATGTCTGCGTTTGTGAACTCAGAATAAGAAAGTCATCTTCACAGTCATTTGGAATCTCCAATTTTTTTTCTCCCACCCAATTCGGAAATCACCCATTGCACATCTCGGCTCGTCGCTATGACTCCTACCAAGACACGTGGGTGAGGAAGGATGGCCAGGCTCATCCGTCTCTTTCCAACACTGCCGGCAACACAGTCTGCAAGAGATGTCCAGTGCTGTTTGGTGCACCGCCGGCTAATGACATGAGCTGGATTCCAACCGGTGTACTCTAGCTCGTAAGGCTCAGTCTGCTCTCAGGCAAGTGCCTTTAAAAAATATTTTTAAAACACGCTTGAAAAGGGCACTTTGCATCCTCTAAACCGCGTGACTTAATACTTCAGCAGAACCACAGTGTACATCAGGTCTTTGATTTGGCCAACAAACCTTCCACTTTAGTCTGGATAAAAGTTTTGCTTAGACAGCAGTAGCTGCAAACGGCTTCCTGCACATGGTCTGGCTGAGCACTACAGGCTACCAGCTGTGAAGGTGAGCCAGAGCGGCGCAGCTTTTTCTGAAGAAGCCGCCGCGCTCAGGTGGGGACTCTTCTCCGAGAGAGCCCTGTTTGTCCGTGGTACTCCTGGCAGGACGCTCTCTGCCTATAGCGAAGGCTGTGATGTAAGCATGAATTATTCACCGGCTGCAGACAGCTAGCAGAGAAGGCCTTACTGCCGTTAGCGAGGGAGAGCCTCACTGCCACCATATAGCCTCTTCAATGTGAGTGACGATGACACTGCCTTAAGCTATGTGCAAATTTCATGCACACACTTGCGCTCATCAATGCATACAAACATCCAGCAAATGTTTGTATACACAAGTACATGCAAAAACATTTATACTTTAAATAAACTACTCATGCACAAGGCCCTTCCAATAGCACAACCTATAACCATATGCTGATGGCACCTGGCACACCCTCTGTCACCATCACTTAGATATACATCCTCCACTGTTCCCAATATATATACCCTCCATCGTTCATTTTCACAACCACTCACCGTCTAACTTCTCCAGGTCTTTTGAGGCCCTGCCTGAAGATGATCCTGTGTTTACTGTCTCCGAGGAGATGCTGAGCTTGGTGTTGGGGTCCCTCTTGGGCTTTGGTGGAGGCTGCTTGCGAGAGTTGGGGCCGCCGTCCTCGTCTCCGCCGCCGACGGAATGCAAGGACTGAGAACGCACGGAGAAGCCTGACCCGCAGGCGAGGGGCAGTCGGTCCTGGGGTGCCGGCATGGTCATGAAGCCCATGCGGAAGTGCTTCCCCCCGTAGCTGCCGTCGGTCGCCCTGGCAACGTCCTCGCCAATCCTGAAGGGGTGCAAGGAGAACAAGTTAACCGTAAAACCATCAAGGTGGATCCAGCGGGAATGTGTAAATAATTTTACATTAAAAGCCATTTTAATTTTGCATAACAGTAGGCCTGTTGCTGCCCCTGCATCCTGAGCATTAGTTGAGAGGATCTTC
This sequence comes from Hiodon tergisus, assembly GCA_025775045.1. Lineage (NCBI taxonomy): Eukaryota > Metazoa > Chordata > Actinopteri > Hiodontiformes > Hiodontidae > Hiodon > Hiodon tergisus. Next base: position 24,710 of record JAOVYW010028497.1, read on the forward strand.
TCAGCCTGTGGACAGTTCTTCTATAGTGTTTACTACAATGCTTTACAGAACAGTTATATAATTTTGTGTTCATCTGACGTTTGTTGCGTTATTTTATACAGAGCATTTTTCTGTTCTAACTAATTAATTGGAGAAATAAAGACTATATATAGAGTATTATAATGTTCTGAATGTATTGATTTATTTGAAAGTACATTTTTAATTATATTCAACAGAGATTGCAGACTTTTAAATAATTGATCATTGACTCTGTGAAATATATCCCTATATTAATAAAATTTATACTAAAACTAAAATAAAAACGACATCTTCAAATTAAATTAAAACTGAAACAAAAAATATAACTGAAACAAAAAAAGAATCAAAAAGTTAAAACTATAACAACCTTGCTCCTCAGAAACACCTGAAGCAAAGCAAACAAACCCGTACTTTCACCATGAGATCATGTGGTCTTTCAGCCTCACTCCAACGTACCAGGGTGAGAAAGATTAAGCACCAGGTATCTTGATTAAATTGCCAGCCTGTGGCTGCTATCCCCGACGGGGCAGAGAAAGCGACACGCCCACAATATCGCATCTGCACAATGGGCCCCCACGGACCATGACTACTGTGCTACCCTTGTGTGCTTTGACAGCAGAGTCTGTAGAGAGCTACGCTAATGGAATAAATGGCTCTATTATCCATGAATGATCCCAGCCACATTAACTCTACTCAGCCGAGAGGGGCATCCACTAAACACATTGATTTCTATTTAAACCCGGGGCCCGGCGTGTGTCTGGCCGATCGGAAACACAGTAGGCTCCCTTTGTCCGATCTGATTGCGTTTCTTTAAGCCACTGTTGCTACTGAGCGGTGCATTTTGTTTGGGTTTGTTTTGGTTCACGCCGGAGGGTTTGACCATTACAAGCCATCGATTCAGTCCTCACTTATTCTGCGCAGCAGTAAGTTTAACCTCTTCATGTCACTTTGGCAAACCGTACAATGCTACCATAAGCAAAAGGTGTGTGTCTAATTTAAATGCAGTAATATTCAAATCATACATAAATTGATTACAGACTAGAAAGCAATTGCTCTATATATATATATATGACCCTTGAACAGTATCAGTGATGCTATGTGCGTGTGCGAATATGTGGGCATTTGTCGGTGTGTTTACGCATATCCAAGTGCCTGTATAGATGAATCAACTGCTGTCATATCAATAGCGAGCAGTTTATTAAAACCTAGACATACAGACGATTTGATCCCATCCAATTAAGTACTGGTAATCCACATCTAGGGCTAACCAAGCCATCAGCCCTGACTCCAAAACCCCAGTCCTCTGACTCCGGACCTACAGTACGTATCGTAACTTATATAAATGGTCTACCCTGGTACACAGATGTGACATGCAGTCCTAAACAAGAATGGTATTAAATTAGAAAAGTACCAGAAAACTATGCAGATCACAAGATCTGCTGACAATAAGTCAGGAATAAACTTTCAGGTTAATTGGAGACCTCACCTTCCTCTCTAAAATCCCTGAGAACGTTGTAACACATATTCTCTCACCATGTTTCCTTTGCCACTAAGACTAAGAGCGTTTCAGCCAGTGTGTACGGAGGGACTGTGCTGCCGCCTGGCTTATGAGCCCCTACCCACTGCCAGCTATATGGTGGCAGGAGTCAAGAGAGTAGGGTTCATTGGTCCGAGGCTTAACTCTGCCTAGCAACGGCCTTGCAGAAACCAGACACAAAGCCTGGCGCTGCTAAGACCCACAGATCAGGCATTAACCCGCCCCTTACTCCGACCACCAGCACACCCTGCCTCACGCAGGCACCAGCCCCCTCCCAATCCAACAAACACATCAAACCGCTGACAGACACAAAGCCCAACCCCCAGTCCCTCCTACTTAGGGTTCCCCAAACAATAAAAATTAAAATGTATAAAATAAAATAAAAATATTGTATACAATAAAATGCAATGTCTGCACTGGTTTCAGTGGTTCATAAAGCCTTATCATTGTCTGTTTACCTGATTACCTGATACATTCCACATAATGCAAAAATAATGCATTATGTTTTTCTATAATGGATGCTGCAGGTGCAGAAATCAGGTTAAGGGCATTGATGAAGATGGTTTGTTTGAGGCAGGAAGAGATTTCAGAAAAGGAAGGCATGCTTTCAACAGAAAGTGGTCCGAGTCAATTTATTTGTGGGGAGGCTCTCTAGCTTGATGGACAGATCGACTAAGTTCGCTTGAAGTGTGACCAATCGCTCCGTCTCTCGGCTCCCTCCCATAGGCCAGAGTGAGAGAGGCATGAGGCAAAGTCGCAGATCAGCAGTACGGTTTATCTGAGCCTGGTGATTTCTACCAACCATATTACATAGACTGGATCGATGCAGCTACAAATCTGGCAAGATAAGCACAATGAAACCCCCCCCCCCCCCCCCCAACCCTTTCGCCATCTCATTACTGAAAAGGCCTTTTCCCTCAGCTGCAAATGACGGGTCCACAATTAAGCAAGGTAAATCATCTCACGGGTAGACTCATAAGCAGCCATAAGATTAGGTGGATGTTCATCTTTGCTTTTCCTGTTTGTTTTTTTCTCCACTCTTTACCCCAAATTAATGATTGTAGCTTCATTCTGCTAATTTCAATGTATAAATCTCATATTTTTTCGGGGCGGGGGGTTAAAAATACCTACTGTATGTTCCAGTCCTCTCCAAAGTCTATTTAGAGGTTGTGCAGACAGTCATGAGGTTTTGAAGTGGATGGGAACAGCGAACGGCTTGACGTGAGCGGTTCATGTGACTGGTGAGTCACTTGTAGGGGCCCGGCTCACACCTATGACAGTGACATAATGCAAAGACACGCAGAGCTCTGAGCTACCCCCCTCCCTCCCCCAACTCCTGCTCTGCCTCTCCTTCTGCAGCTCCGCACGTCACGGGGAGAAGCCGTAAAACAAACCATGAAAACTGTATTTAAACTTGGTTGGGAAGTAACTGCGCGGAGTGGATTCCAGGGCATCTCCCTGCTGTACTGTACCCAACCCCCCCCCCCCCCCCGAGGAGGTTTCAAGCAAACTCGTACATTTATTGGATTATCTCAGGAAATCATTTTACATATTATTGCTATGGCCTTATTTATAATCCTTCTGGAAAATATTCTCTTGTCTGTGGTGATTCCACGTGCAAGTGTCCACACGCGCGTGTGTGCGCGTGTGTGCGTGTGTGCGTGTGCGTGCGCGTTAGTGTGCGTGTGTGCGTGTGCATGTGTGTGCGTGTGCGTGTGCATGTGTGTGCGTGTGCGTGTGTGTGCGTGCGTGCATGTGTGTTTGTGCGTGCGTGCATGTGCATGTGTGTGCGTGTGTGTGTGCCTTCGTGCGTGCGTGTGCATGTGTGTGCGTGCATGTGTGTTTGTGCGTGCGTGCGTGTGCATGTGTGTGCGTGCATCAGCTTCTCTCAGTTTGAGTAAGCTCATTTGTGGAGTTACTGTGAAGGTATAAGAAATGTGCAAGAAATCCAGACAGCACAACTTCTGGTTAAATACCAGTTTTACCCGGATTATCTGGCACTGCTTCGCTGTGATATGGGATTAAATCCCATTTTAAGGGCATTTACCTCTCATGCCCTTTACACCAATGTTAAATTCATTTAAGCCAGAAAAATGCTGCCACTCCTGGGATGCAAAAAACGATGTCAAAATATTGTCAGCAATTCACTTGTTTTTGGTGTGAAAGGGACTTTAGTGTCCGGCTCACTCGAACAATAAGCTGACAGCCCCTCACTCTCCTCCAGTAATGTCATCAACACCATCGGTCACTCAGTTTGTTTCCTTAAAGCGCCCTCTTACTTAATAAATGTTTCATCAACACAGTTGTTCACTGTGCTTGTTAATGAATGCTACATCAACACAGTCCCTTGCTGTGCTTGTCAATGAATGCTTCATCAACACAGTTGTTCACTGTGCTTGTTAATGAATGCTGCATCAACACAGTCTCTTGCTGTGCTTGTCAATGAATGCTTCATCAACACAGTTGTTCACTGTGTTTACTAATGAATGCTCATCAACACAGTTGTTCACTGTGCTTGTTAATGAATGCTACATCAACACAGTCCCTTGCTGTGTTTACTAATGAATGCATCAATCTGCACAGCTGGTCACTGTGTTTGCCAACGAAAGCGCCATCACTTGATTGCTGTTATTGTGCTCTGCCTTCCTCTGAAGGAAAATTCCAGCTGTTATTTCTCCTTTTCACGAGGAAACAGCTACAAAAACCTTTATAGTCAGAGTGACATTTTAACTGAAAAAATGTAGCCGCGGGATGGAGGCAGTAGTAAAGCGGGATCGAGAAATTGGGCATTATTAGGGGCCCGATACAGAGGAGGGAGGAGAAAAGAGCAAGAGCCCTACCGAATGAGGGGCCAGTGGGGCTTTATTCAAGAGGAAGAAACGGCAGGATGTGCAGGGAAGATAAATGTGTTTTCTCGTAATGAAAGGGATCAGGAAATCACTGATGAATCCAATGCCCAGAATTGATCAAACTACAATATAGCACAGCAACAATACATTTAAGTGATTCATCGCCCATGCAACAATTGAACCCTGCGATCAGGATTTTGCAGGTTGGGGTGATTGGAAGCCGGCAGGGCTTCTCTCAGCTCCTCGCTAACCAGCATCTCCTGTCAGCTCCCCGGGTGCCTGCAGGCTGGCAGTGTCAGCGGGAGGAATGTGTTTCTTCTGAACCTCTCGTGCGGGCTTTGTTGCCTGCAGAGTGTAAAACGTTCACCGTGTGCGGTGGGCAGGGTTTCTAGCGATGAGCCGAGATGAATTGAAACAATGAGTAATTCCAAATTGGGGAGAAGAAAAAACAAATGTATCAGAACACAGTACTACAACAAAAACACCTCTACAACACTGCTGTGTAATGCTATATTAAAACACTCCACCGTCGTACTGGAACAATTGAATAAAATACAATGCATGCAGGGGTTGTATATCGTTTTGTTTACACTTTCCAACAATCCCCATATCATGTTGGGGAATGGCCTTGCACTCAAATGTAAAAACTATCTGTGAGAGCTATGGCTCATTTGTTGACATTTAAAATCCAGGAGGTGGGCTGTATGCAGGAAGACCCTCCTCTATTCAGACAAACCGAGCCAACTTATTGGCTAGCAGCCACTTCAGCTGTCACCAGGCAGAACTCAGGCACTGCTCGCAAGCCCTTCACACTTAATCTCAGCTTTGTGACTGTTTTTCCCCCCCTCCATTAGGGTCGTCTCATTGACCTACTTTTTCATGAAAAATGTGGCCATTTCTTCCTCCAGCCGTCTTTGGCCTGACAAAATTTTAGCTGAATAAATAATGTTTGGGAAAGAAGAGAAAGACATAGAGAGAGAGAGAGAGAGAGAGAGAGAGAGAGAGAGAGAGAGAGAGAGAGAGAGAGAGAGAGAGAGAGA
>JAOVYW010028525.1:0-30140 GCA_025775045.1 Hiodon tergisus
CACTGTTGTAACTTATTTTTCCACCGTTAAACACACAATTTTTTCCCCTCTGTTGCATTTCTTAACTTTTTTAATTTTAATCATGAATGCATCATTTTCAACGGTTACCATTTGATTCATGCAACCTAATAATGTATATTTATACAATAAACATCTTCAAAACATAACATAAAATTGTTCTTAAGGCAGTCTAGCAAACAAACAAATGCTACAATCAATAGTAATAATAATTATTTATATTTAAATGAATCAAATAAATACTGGCTGGTCGACTGTTGGGCAGTAACATTATATAAACATAACCCTATAAACATTATAACTCAGTTTGAGGAAAAATCACCAGCTCACAGTTCATCATATTCAAATCCACAATTCATTTAATTATTGGCTTCACTTTGAGGCTGTATCACGCCCTGCCATTGTGGTTTAAGTTCCTATAACCACATTTCTCATCATGGATTATAATTTACATGCACAACAGGGTTAGTGTTATCGACAATAGTTTGTTTAATAAATTGCAATTGAGAAAGTAGCTATATTATTGAACATTTAATTATTGGTCTGGCCTCTAATGTTTTCAAAGGTAAATTGTGTCCCAAGTGAGTTTATCAAGCAAAAAATCCAGTCTCCAGTTATTTTATTAAATTATTATTGTTGTTCCACATTGTATATGCATGATGGCCTGTGGATAGGACTTGCAGCAAACTCAACTGTAGCAAGCATCCACTTGTTTTCCACATTGTTATAACACATTTTTACAAATACAATTTGTCACAAAGCGCTGAAGAGATTGCAGATTTAATTTTCAAGAGGGAAATTAAAACTAGAAAACCCACGTGATGCGTTTTCTATTTTATTGTTTTTTTGTTAAAGTTGTTAAAGTCAATTTTCCTATTGGTGTTTATAAAAATGTTAACTCTTTAACAAGTTTTTTTTTTTTTTACATACAACCAGTGTCAAAGTGTCAACAAGTGTCATTTGATACATTTGTATAAAATGTTGACAATAACTGACTGCACAGTGCCAGTTTGGTAACATTTTTTTCTACACATAAACAAAAAAAATATTGACCTATTCCTTTAAGAGTGGGGAACCAATTGTTCCACGGGAACCAATGAAGGCCATACAAACACAAAGTAAACAAAGGCTCATTTTGACACTGGTTGACCAGCAGTTCTTGCTACATCAAGAATAATCTTAGCAATTACTGTAATAAACCAACCTGATCTTCACAATGTCCATTGCCATTGAACTGTAATATTTCCAGCAGCATGAGAAAGACCAACCAAAAGCTATATAAACACAGACTTAGGCATACTAAGAAAACACATGAAAATTGACTAGGTTATAGCAATCTCAATAAAGTGTGAAATAAATTGACTCCCAGAGGCAAGGACGCTAACAGAAGTAAACGAGCAGGGTTTGTTTAGCACCAAACGACTGCTGGCTTTAGCATTGGAGTTATTTTTTTCTTCTTTTAAACGAGTAACTCTGTCAGGGCTCCAACATACACAGCACAAGGAAAAATACATGTAAGGCAACAAGGATTTCTCTATTTCTAGGATTTATCTAAATTTCTTGGATTTTTTGTTACCTGTCTTGTTTCAATGCAGTATTTATTTCGTATATTGTATCGCTATGTCAAACGTATAATTTGCTTCTGTAAAACCTCTTAAGTTTTCCAGCATATTTTACAAAGATATGTTTCAACCAAGCAAATAAACAATAATGATAATGGGTATTGAGGGGTGTGATATACACCACCTAAAGCAGTTCTTTGTTCAGAGTGGTTGGTACTGCATACAGGCTGCAGTTATTGATGGATCTAGCGATTAATCAACAGGATCACTGTTAAGTGGCCCCTCTTTGAGCTCTCTTTTGGCCAGGGAGAAGGGAGGCATGGACATAATACAATTAATTAATATGTGATTAGTGGAACTAAAATGCTTCCCGTCAGTCTTTTGTCATAGGCTGAAGGCTATATATAAGCAAATGGGATTCAAGTGACAGAGTCAGAGTTTTATGGAAATGAAACATATGGAAAGGCAAAGGTGAAGCTCTTATGGATTCGGGGGGACATAGTGGTTTTTAGGTGCCCAAGAGGAGTGTGGTTGACTGAGAAGTGGGTTATTTAATCTAGAGCCAGGTAATCAGGCCAATGGTTGCCATGAGGGAACTGGCACCCAGTGGGGCTTCCAAGTCAAGTTCTTAGTCATGCGCTCTTGGGAACTGATTTTGCAGAGTTCCAAAGCAATGGGGGGGACTGTGGCATGCTCAGGCATGTCTCTAGGGCAGTGCTTGGCCCTAGGCCATGGGTCTTGTTTTGTATCAAAGAATCAGAATGTATCAAAAATTGTATCAGAATGTATCAAAATCAATTTTAACTTTTTAACTAAAATTAACTGTTTGATCCATTATTCGTTTTTATTTGACAAATTAATATTCATGGGTTTATAGTACTGATCTAGGAAACATGTGCTTTACTGGGATGCCTCACAAATTAAAACTGGACAGCACAAACTGTAGTACCTTAGCCACACAGACTCAAGTTTGAGGTGTGTGTAATGTGATTGTTGACAGGACTGTGTGATTGTGTCTGATGCCATTGCTTGCAGAACTGGAGGAGTCTCAGCAGAGGTGCCCCCCCTGCTGGTATAATTTTGCCCAGAAGTACCTAATCTGGGACTGCTGCCCCATGTGGCTTAAGGCGAAGGAGTGGGTGAAGTTTATGGTGATGGACCCTTTCCTGGACTTGGCCATCACCGTGTGCATCGTACTCAACACCCTCTTCATGGCACTGGAACATTACCCCATGACAGATGAGTTCAACCGGATGCTGTCCGTGGGCAACCTGGTAAGTTGCACAGTAACCCAAGGATCAGTTCAGTCGGCTTGCAAGGAAGGGCTGTCTGTCTCAGACTAAGAGCAGTAATCATGTGGATAGCAATTAGGCCCTTTAAAGTGGTATAAAGGTAGCAGGTACTTTTTGATTTTGAATGCATTATTATTATTATTTTTGCTTCATTTGTTCATTTTGGCAGGCAAGCTTATCCAGAGAAGCTCACAAGACCGACGTGCTTACAGTTCCATTGCATTCACCACCCACACATCTCTTTTGTTTGCATACATTAGCTTAAAAGGAAACCGAGAGTTTCTTTGGGCAATGATGGTGCTGCACACTACCGATGTCACGGAAGTGTTTGACCTGCTTTGATTTTGTACAGCTCTTCTTCTCTGTAGCGTCTCACTGCCAGCCTCTATGATGTGTTGCTTGCATTTAGTGGCGCTAAGGAAAGTTGCGCCATCTTCTAAAAAAGGGTACTTACCAAAAAGGTTTTGATGATGTAAGCTGTTATAACTCTCTGCTTTTTCTCATTTTTAAAAATGTACGCAGTTGCATTGGCTTAGATGCCGATTGATTTTTGAGAAAAAGCATACTTGAATGTGAAACCATTTAAAAGCTTTTAACAAAACATGGAAAATTTAGGATGTCTGTTCAAAAGGACAGTTTCCCCAACTGCTGTAATTTCAAACACGTTATTTATTTGTTTTAGATGACATTGTAAATAATTTTATAACAAAGCGGTTAAGTAGGTGTGTGAAGAAAAGGTCCGTGCTGCTATGTTGCTACGTGCAGTTTTTCCTTTTTTTTCATTCAAAGGGACCGGTAAAAATAGATGCTTACGTCTTCAAACTTATGATATGCTATGCTAATTATATTTATTACTCACATTTATTACGTACAAGTTTCTACCGTCTGTAGAGAGTCTTGCTCACTCACTACATCAATGACTGCACACTATTTGGACGGAACAGAAGTTTAACAATGGATTTAACTGTGGTTGTTCCAAGTAAGCCCAGTTGTTCCAATATATTACAGACAACGAGAGGAGAGGCATTCACAAAATGGACCTCTGTCATTCCTTTTCTTCCTCTTCCCCTCCTAATGTAGGGACTATTAGAGATGATTGTTTCAGTTATTTAAAATCGGTCAAATGCTGCCTCTCCAAGCATTTTATAAAATGATCACAAAGGATTATGTAGCCAGTAGAAATATATGTTACATCTCAGCTACATCTCACCCGTGACAGGAGAAATGCTTCGGTTGTGTGTGTCTGTGTCGGAATATTTATGCATGTTGGTATGCCCGCACGTGTGTGTGGAGGCCCTCTCACATCCCAAGCGAGTGTGTTGACAATCGGCGAGGGCCTTTCTGTCCACCTCCTGCTAGCCACATATTGTGCCTCCTTCACCCCGTCTACCTCACCCCGACGCAGGCCGTCTACTCGCGTGATCATCAGCAAGCTCCAGGCTGGGCTGGCTGCATTACTGTAGCTGCTGAAATCACACTCTATGCCATTGCTGAATCTATCGTTGTTATGCTAAACCCAGCTGGTATGCTAAATGCTATCATTCTTAAGGTCATGGACTTAAAAAGTAAGAATGGCTTTAGTTTCATTTCATAATCTCTCCATTGTGATGTAGAGATGACATCAGTACGAATTTACTGGAGACCCAAGGACACAGCAACAAACACTCATGGCAGAATGGATTTATTTCCATTATATAATGTGGAAAAACTAAACTGTAAAACTATACATAAACATGAATTCTTGATCTCAAAGCTGCTTGATCCCAAATTGATCATGATAAATTGAACCTTGACATAGGCAATTTGTTATTAATGTAGCTCCAGGCTATGTTTATAAGTTGAATAACACATTTTGTGTATCAGTGGTACATATCTGTACATTTTATGTACCCCTGCTTTCACATGATATTTGATTTTCCACGTAGTGCTGGCATGTACAGATATGTTTTTATTGACAATAAAATGTATAATTAAAAGTAGGACTGACTGTATGACAGATTTTTTGAAATTGCTGAAAACATGAAATACAATAACATACTGAAGGCAAAAATGAATACAAGGCCAATAATTTCTGATCTTACTGCAGCTTTGTTAACAGCTGAATTTTTGTATAGGTTGTTAATATGCATGAAGAGGTTGATTTCCCCCCCCCCCCCTTATTTTAGCATCTCACGAGTAATTACAAGATATAATGTCAAGCATATGAATTCTGCTCCTCGGTTACAGGGGCGAAAACAGATTCGTTCTGCAGAATTTCAGTTGGATAATTCAGCTGGATAGAGGAACAAGTTTTTGACTACTGCTGCCATCTTTACAAATATTTAATAAAAAATGCTGTCACTTAGATTTTTCTGCAAGAATACATGTTGCTGCTAATTCTTGCAACTCTTGTATTTGCAAACAAGATAGGGGCTATTGCTATCTCAAGTGCAAAAAGCACAGGAAAATAAATTAAAGCTTAATCCTGACATGAAAGCAATGAATGTTTCCCTCAAGCTGCATTTTTGATATACTTGCACATTTCTACAAACCAGGCAAGAGGTGGGTTTTTACAAGTGGGTTTAAGCAGCACAAAGAACACATTTTAAGAAAATTTGGACAGCTATATTTTTTATGACATTTTCACAAATTGCATTCAAATGGGAAAGAACGTGAACATATTTTTAATGCATTCGTGTAGCAAATAACATTTACCGTCAAGTGGAAAATACATTTTTCACTTTGCATTTTTTGTCCTTTCATTGTGTCTGTGTTGTGTTATCTGCACAAAAGCCCTGTTTCAATGCTATTATCACCCATTGGAGCGCTGGTGCAGTTCAGCACTAGTTTGGTTTTAGGAGTCCCTGCAATCTGAACGCACTGTACTGAGGCTGTGTTTACGCGTATCTGTGTTTTTGCTTGCGTCTTTTGTTTACTAGGTATTCACAGGGATCTTCACAGCCGAGATGGTCTTCAAGATCATCGCCCTGGACCCATACTACTACTTCCAGCAGGGCTGGAACATTTTTGATAGCATCATCGTCAGCCTCAGCTTGATGGAGCTGGGCCTCTCCAACGTGGAGGGCCTGTCTGTGCTTCGCTCTTTCAGACTGGTAATGACTTCCAAGCCTGTTAAGCTTCCTCAATGACAAGTAATTCCCAATTGCATCCTTTGAACGGATACTGCCTTGACTTTTTTAAGCTTTGAGCATTGCAACATATTTGTCTTTCAGGCTGGTAGCAGGTCACTTTCTATCCTATATTCCCAGAATGTGAAGAACAATAAGCAAACATATTAATACAAATATGTCATTTTATATATAACTATAAAATATATTGTATAATATTGGGTATAGTACGGTGTTTGCGTTTTCCGGTCCCAAATTGTAAATCCTGTTTATTGTCCTCAGCTGAGGGTATTCAAGCTGGCAAAGTCCTGGCCCACTCTGAACACGCTGATCAAGATTATCGGGAATTCCGTGGGAGCTCTGGGAAACTTGACCTTGGTACTGGCTATCATCGTCTTCATATTTGCTGTAGTGGGCATGCAGCTGTTCGGGAAGAACTACCAGGATTTTGTCTGCAAGATTTCCAAGGACTGCAGCATGCCCCGGTGGCACATGAAGGACTTCTTCCACTCCTTCCTCATTGTCTTCCGGGTTCTGTGTGGCGAGTGGATCGAGACCATGTGGGATTGTATGGAAGTGGCCGGGCAGCCCCTCTGCATCCTGGTCTTCATGCTGGTCATGGTTATCGGAAACCTGGTGGTGAGTCTACTTTACATTAAGTAATAGAATTCAGGACAATCATTTCAGATGGTAGCATGTTCTGCCTTTTACGTTTCTGGCCATTAGGTTTTGCTAGGATATTACTCCAGTTATGGATAATGGATGAATGGATATGTACGTTTGGAAAGTTTGGTGGATGGTAGTGAACAAGGAGAGAATGAGCTGGCCAGAAGAATCCCTGTGATCTCAATGGAATACTTGCGTGCATTATATAAGTTATATTATATAAGTGCATAGCCTCCTCATCACTGCAATGACAACACTGTGTAAGCTGGCTGGCTACTTATGACTGACAGCAGGATAACTAAGGATTTATTATTTTTAATGATACACCATTTCAGTCTCTAGGGTTGAGACAATGTTTTTGTCAAGCATAATTTGTTTTCTAAGAAAAAGTGATCAACTAGTGACGTTTGAAAGCAAGAACTATGCTGACATTCAGCATTCAGATCTAACATTTTGTTACTGAGATTATGCATTCCGTATTAAATTGCATAGTCCTTTCACTTATTCACTTTAGCTAAACCCTCCTAAAAAGAGGAATACATTGATATAGAATTGATAAAGAGCTACCATTGTAACTTCATCTTAATTTTGTTAGTTATTTTTACGTATGTTGTCTTATTTCTCATATCTTAAAAACAATATAATCCGTTTTTTTCCCCACATTACTAAATTAAACAAAAAATAATTGGACTTTGAAAAAGGAACCCTGTGCGAGGTATCACCATTGCCTATATATGCTGTTTCAGAAAGCCCTGTGTCCCCTTGTGTCCCCACTGGATTGTTACTCTGCCTTTTTGAAGATTTGTATGACAGAGTAATCCGTTTCAGCTTGTGCTGTCTAAATTCAGGATGTGGGCTAAGAGCAGATTGATTTCAGGAAGAGCCAAAATGTGATTGTTTTTCGTCAGAGGTCGAGAGACCCTTACAGCAATATCAATAGATAGCATTTGTAATTGTATGGTCGTTCATAATCCAAGCCTTGGTACTTTGGAAACACACATCTATTGCAAGTGACAAGTAGGTAAGCAATTAACAAATTTCTGTCCTTGGTCTTTGTTCTCGTTCTCTAACAATTTATGGAATCAATATGATGCTGACATTATTCTGATGGTATTTTTCACCTTTAAGTAAAGAACAGAATGTAACAAGCAGAATCTAGTTGTAAATTCTTCCTTTACCAGTGTTGACAAAATGCAAAAAAATTGAAATTTCCTTTATTCAGAGTTACTGTTATCATGTATTCAGTATTTTTGTGGCAGTTCATTCAGAATCGAGCTTCTCCTCATTCGCTTTTGACAGCATACAATTGTTAACAGTGAAATTTTGAAATTTTACAGGAAGAAACAGTGTGCACTGATTTTTTTTCTTTTCAAAATAGGTGTCTCCCCAATGTTAGTCTCGAATTGCACAAACGTGGCCTGTGTCACTGTCAACAACCCTGGTTATTATCTCTACAGCTGCACAAAAGTCCCTCCAGCCCCTCTGCCAACCCATCTCATTTTTCCCATGGTTGGAGGTTTTGGCAGAGGTGAGGCTAATCTCTGTAATGGGATGACAACACGGGCATTGTGTGAGTCTCCATGACCGGCCTCCCGCTTTTGGCATGGCGCCACCAACGTTACACTGTGGTCTCCACGGTATGGCAAGCATTGCCAGGGTTGCAGGTTCTCATATATTCCTGGAGACTCAGATGTTCCCCCTCTGGCTAGATTCAGTTTCAATAGAGTCTTGTTCTGAATTATGTTAGCCAGCCTAAGTAATGTGCAGTCAAGAATTAGGCAGGGTGTACTAGCCGTATGGTTTGTACAGAAATGAAAACAACACTGTGAAAAAGCAGAAGCCTGAAGAGGTTTATTTAAGGTCAGGTATGGGACATCCAGGGGCAATAAAAACCTTAACCGGTTTGCAATTTTATTAATTCATAATCACTTGCCATCTCTCACTGACCCCACCTCTCTTCCCTGCCTACCAGTCAGAGAAATAATTTTCTTCCCTGGAGTGTGTTGACCTAATGTCACAATGTTAGATTCCTGCTGTATTCTTCTGAAAGATCAAACACAAATAACATAATTCTGTGTCCTTAAGGTTGTAAGGGTGAGGTTTTTTTTCTCCCCACCGTAACGGACACATGGACAGGTGCTGCTGTCAAAGTGGGCATTTTGGCCTTGGAAATGTGTGTCACTGTCTACACAAGCCAAAAATCTAAAAGATATAATAGCCGTGTTTCCAAAGTCATGCTTAAGCGGCGCTTCCCAGTGCATGCCTCGAATTGGATATTAGCCCATACCTAAAGCTTACCCATTGTTGCTAGCTTCTATGGGCATGACTGGTCAAACCCTGATCAGTAAAACATAAAAAGCAAGTTTGTTTATTTCTATGAAAATAAGTTGCATTATTGGCTATAATTCCAAAAGTTATGTAGAGGCAATTCATTTCTATTTTTAGTAACAGGAAACTGAATCCGCATTAAGTGTGTCGGTGCTTGGCTTCGAATCTGTCCGCAGGGCAGACAGGTCGAAAAAGCAGTAACCCAAGGAAATGCGTCAAACAACCCTCAGTGCACATGGGTAACCTCTTGTTGTTTTTGTTAAAAGCTGCCTTGAATAGGATGGAAGGGCCCTGGGGCAATGCGTTTTGCTGCATGTCACGAGATATGGCTTTCTCTGATTAACAGGGCATTCACTACAGAGTGACTGTGTGGTGTGCTAATGAAGGCGTTGGCCTTGTGCTATAAAGGTCACGGGTTCAAATCTTGGTACTACTGCTTTACCCTTGAATTGTAAATATGTCTGTCACAATATCATTCTATGTATCTTTTTTTTTTTTTTTTTACAATCGTTCTAAAACATTAAACTGTCCTAAATATGCAAAACCAAATGATAATGGGGCTGACAAAAGGTTTTAATCCTCGCCGGTGTGTCTTTGTCGTCCCCATGCAAATGCACCTGTGGGCGGCAGCATCTTCTACATCTTTGAAGCAGTGCTGATATTGATTAAAGCCGTAAAATTAATTTAGTCAGATCACACAGTGATGGACTGTAAACAAATCGTTTCACAGCTCAAAATGCCCAACCGGCACGGTGTGCAAGGGCACTGGCGGTTACAGCGTCATGTGCCATTAACTCTGTGTGGCCTGGAACTAGGATTTTGGAGAAGTGGAAGCTCCTGCAATCCCTGTGGCCCCCCCCAGGGGGGCCCACACTGAAAAAGGGTCCCATGCCCACCCACACTCATGGTGTCATTGTTAGGCAGTTTATCTCTAGGGCAATATGAGAACACTAGATTTATTTCGACATATTTAGGTAGCTGAAAAATTATAATGCAAACGTATTGCTTTACCCCCTCTCCCCCTTTACATTTGTGAGCAAATAACACTCAGGTTCTAGCATGAGGTTGACCTAAACCCTATCTGCCCCTTGTCTGCAACCAGTGTCTGAGTATATTCTTATTAATATTACTGTCCTTTTGGGATCTCTGAAGTTGACAACGTTAAATTAATGGGTCGATGACAACTGATTCCATTCCATTTGCCCCACGACAATTGGTTCCTGACAATTGGTCCCCACGATAACTTGCTGTTGCAGCTATTGGTCCCGGAGACAATATATTCCTGTGACAATTCTCTGCTATGACAATTTGTTCCCATTATAGGTTCTTCATATTTTGATCCTCACTTCATATTCAAATTAATAACTTAAATTACTGGAAAAGTGACACCAGAAGGTTTTATTTAGATTTTGTATGTTCCATCGCTCTACAATAAGTTAATGCACTCATGGATACAAATGTGGCTATTATGGGTAAAAAAACAGTAAGATATTTTTTGGGGGGTTATTAACTGGGTGAACATTTGTGTCTACTGGATGGACATTGCAGGGGGCCTCTCAAGTTTTCGGATGCCACTAAGACTCACCTTGGTAATGTGACACATGTATTCTACAGTTGTGCTACAATTGTAAATACAGAGATCCCCTGAATGTAAATGGGTGTGCTTAACTCTTTGTTGTTGATGAGACCTGAAATACTTTCAGTTTGCGTACCGGTGCCAGTAATTAGAATTATTCAAAGCAGGACATGGGAACTAGGGAGGAGACAGTAGTAGCTCGCCTCTGGCTCAGGAGTATATAAATACCTGCAAATATTGTGTCATAACATGGAGTGCTCTGCTGCAAAATTAAATTAATCTGACATGCTAAAATAGTTCTCAAAACGAGGTCACCGATACTGTGCCTCCCTTGCGACACCCCGCCCCAAACAAACAAAACTCCCTGCTGTTTCGTAAACTGCAACTCAGATGCCTACATGCTAACCCTAACCCTACCCCATTAGCCAACTACACTATTAAACATTATTATGGCTGACTACTCTATTTATGTTTACTCTGTAATTTGTTTTTTGTGAGTGGCTACTGTTTTTATATAAGATAGACATCCAGCATTAGCTACATAATATACATGACTACACTGCTACCTGGATAGTTACATATAGTTATATATATAAAAATATATCGTCTGATATAGAATCTAAAGAAGAAAAAGCATAAATAGTTAGGTATCTAACAATATGTCTTTCTATATAACTACTGTGGCGTAATACATTTCTAAAATAGAAATAAAAATGTTATATTTTACAAAATATCATGGAGTAAAATAATGCTTTGAAACAGAAGCTTTGATGTTTATTTCATTTCTTATAAAATGCTTTACTTCTCCTAAACTTCTCTTTAGGTGAAATAAAAATTGGTCGATAAGACAAAAATGCATTTTTTATTTAGCTAACTTTACAGAACAAAGTTTATATTAGTCTATTGCCAGAAGCCTCCAAATTGGACCACCACCACCAGACTGCCTCAGACAGACCTGAGTTGCCTACTTTTTCTCTTTGGCTGACTACTTTCTAGGAAACACTCTACCAATTAGATGTTTGGGCCCTGAAGAAATTGTGATCTATAAGGTAATTACAAAATTTTAATGAAATGCTTGTCAGTATTTAGTGGTACAGAAACCTATTCAAATGTTTACAACGCAGATGGAATAGTCTTTGTTCCCTGTTACCCAGGTTTCATTCCAGTCCAAATGTATTATTTGGATTACTCCAAAGAATCATTGCCCTCATGCTAGTATCAGATGCAGTCCAGAAGTTTATTTTTCAAACCCTCCTCCAGTGTCACCTACCTGTCTGCAACGCAGAGTTTGAAGGGATTTGATCTAAATCTAAATCACATCCGCCCTCCTCTATGCCAAAAATTTGCACCTGCCAATTGGATGCAGTCGTGTCTGATTCTTCAGTGCAGAAGGGGCTAATGCCACAGCTTGACTGTTGGTAGTTAACGCCTCACCAATGTTAAATGGGATTCTGCGACATTGTTGTCATCTCTAAAAAAATTCGACATTCAAACCACTTCTTAATTTTCCTTGAGGACCTTCTCTGTAGGCACGGGTTCATCTCTCTCGGTCATTACTGCATGGATTTTTTAACTTAAATGTTAAAACTTAAAATGTATTCAAGGTCATCACTAATGCATTATTTACATATTGTATAATTACATTATTTTATAGTTTTATATTTATTAGTTTATCAGGACAGCTGAGAAAATATATGCATTGCAGCATACATCTCATATTATTCTTAATTAATTCTATGCCTAATTTGGATATATAGGCCTGAAGGATTTATGTAAATTAATGTCACAAAATCCAGGCACCATGTTCTATAAAAACATGATGCAGGATAATGCACTGTGTTATTATAATGCATGACTGAATGAACAGCAAGCCTTATCAAAATGTTTAAAATGTTCAGTTTAAAGTTAAAGCTGAACTATAAGTGAGTGATAATCAACAACGATAAATAAGTTATAAGAAAAAATTAACAATTTGCGTAAAAGGCCATATTCCGAATAATATTCGTTTTTCTAGTCACTTGACTTTTTTTGTTACTTATATTTCAATTTTGTTATGAAAGGTTATTGGAATGACAGAAACCACGCTACTCACAGAAATATCGTTTTAAACGAAAATTCTGGGCTAATTTCAGCAAACAACCAAACTTGGTTTAAGTCGTATTAACGCTTTAAAGAAATAAACAATTGCAACCTACCCCCGGGTAGGTTTGGCTCCATGATGAACATATTCACCGTGTCTAAATTCAACTCAATTGCAAGTGCAAGATTCACATGCACTCCACGCCCTCTTTTGGAGGATTAAAAAACGTGAACAGTTTTACCCACTCGATTAATCGAAACAAGAGATAATCCAGATAGATGGACATACATTTCCTGGAGTCCATCTGTACCAATTACAACACCTGGTTGAAATGGCATGTCCTCCCTATTGTTCCCATGTTTGTCATTTAGTTTGGTACACTAACATACTCTTTTTGTTGTAGCATAAACCAGTAAATATGGGTTCAGAACCTTCTGACTACATGGCATTTCTTTTAGCATCTAATTTTAATTTTTACTATAATGCTGCAGTAACATGCTGTGAAGTTGAAAAACTAGAAGAAAAGAGAAAAGCTTTAACCAACGTGTTTCAGTACATTTGATCTCTTCACCTGGTCTCCAGGTAGTGATGTAAATTGCCCATAGCGAATTTGTTCATAATGTGCTCCACTGCGCTAGCTTTTACAATTAAACTTCTATCAGCAATGTATATTGGATCTGGCGTGTATTTTAGCAATGGGATGTTTATATAAAATATACAGCTTAAGGTAATATGAAAATTCAATCGATCAATCAAACTTGAATTATTCTAGGCCTAGTGCATTTTTTAAAATATAATTTGTTACAAAAGTCACATTGAAAGATTGACATTGAAGATTTTACAGAAGGCTTAAAAACTAGACAATTCATGTAATGCATTTAATATATTATTATATATTTTTTTGTAATATTTTCCTATCAGTGTTTGTTAAAAAAATGTATATACATGCGCTCCTTTGTATCAAATGAAGAAATTGAAATAACTGCATAATGAGGGTGTGGTGTCATTTTTGCCTAACCATGTAAACGTGACAAACCTTGACTCAAACAAACCTCATTCATTTATTTATCAATTCCTTTTTAGGAAAGAGCAAAGTATGTTATGAATTCACCTATTGCCAGATTGGGGCACTAGAAAGTGTGATGAAATAATGGGGGCTCAGTGTAAACAAAGATTCACTCAGACACTGGTTGCAGACAAGGGGCAGATAGGGTTTAGGTGAACCTCATGCTAGAACCTGAGTGTTATTTGCTCACAAATGTAAGGGGGGAGAGGGGGTAAAGCAATACGTTTGTTGCTAAACGGCCTGTAAAGGAACTGATTCTCTAGGATCTACATTAAAGCAGGAGTTTTCACTGTAGAACACAAAAAAAAAAACAGGAATGGGATGAAAGCCAAAGAATATAGATACGTCTTTAGTGGATTCTAATGTCCAGAGGTATGTGATTCCATAGTCAAGGGCCGACTACGGAGTAGGCACGATCCCCTTTAATCTTCAAACGTGAGTGTCGTGTATTCAGGAGGATTTTTTCAGAGGATCTGAGAGTCCTGGAGGATTGTAGATGATTAAGGAGTTCTGAGAGGTAGGAAAAGCATCTAAACCATTAATAGCTTTAAAAAAACGAATAACAGCATCTTAAAATGAATCCTGTATTGGACTGGTAACCAGTGAAGAGATGCTAGAACAGGTGAAATACTTTCCCTCTTCCTTGTTCCAGTCAACAACCTAGCAGCTGCATTTTGGACTAACTGCAAGCGATACAGAGATGAATGACTAAGACCCATATACAGCACATTACAGTAGTCAAGTCTGGATGAGATGAAGGCATGAATAACTATCTCCAAATACTTAAATGAGAGCAATGGTTTTAATTTAGCAATCATCCTGAGTTGGAAAAAGCTGCCCTTCACCACAGCACTTACTTGTTTTCTCAAAATTTAAAGCCGTGTCAAGGACCACTCCCAAGTTCTTAGCAAAGGGGTGAACATTAAATGACAGGGTCGCTAGATTGTTAGAGATATTAGAGACAGCGCTAGGGAGGCCAAACACAATTTGAGTCTTGCTGACATTTAGCTGGAGAAAGTTAGCCTTGCCTTGAAACTAGCCTTGCTCAGTGCCATCCATGAAATGATACTGAATGTTAAAAACTATATTTACTTAAAAAGCATACAGTGTATGGCAATTTCGACCAGACACCAGTGTGGTCAAAGATGACAAAATTATCAGTCACAAGACCCTTTTCAGTGTATTAGTCTATATTTTACATCAGTACAGCTCCGGATGTATGTCTGACTCAACTGTCCATTGTATTTATACAATTTAACCCGGGAACCCTTTTTATAACATTCCCAACATAGATAGTGACCATTTGAAAATGAATGATAAAACAGTGTTGACCTTATAGTGAAATAGTGAAACCCTGAAGTTTTCCAACTTCTATGTACATACATGCAGGCATGTGACTTCTCCACAGCCAGCATATTTTTGTATTGTTTAGCTACTGTGTAGAATGAAATACACAGTATATTATTTGCCTAATTTTTCCCCTTCTGACCAGGAAGCCCATTTTACCCCAGTATCTTAAGTTCTAGCCATTCACTACAGTGCTCAATGTGACATGAAAAGCACACTGCATGGTTCTGTACAGTAGCTTCCAGAGAATTTGTTCTAACAGTTGAGACAACTGTTTAAGCCATTAACTAGGGCCCCATAATACAGCCTCCGCAGAATGAGGTGCACATATGTGGATTAACACTGTTTTTTTTAACCATTTCAGCGACTGATGTATCTCTCACCTCACCACACTTTGTAATGACTCTCAGTAATGACTAATGTTTACATGCAATTAAAATAACATGTAATATTAACGTTATTAAGTGTTACTGAAGCTCCACAGAATGAGGTGCACATATGTGGATTAACACTGTTTTTTTTAACCATTTCAGCGACTGATGTATCTCTCACCTCACCACACTTTGTAATGACTCTCAGTAATGACTAATGTTTACATGCAATTAAAATAACATGTAATATTAACGTTATTAAGTGTTACTGAAACAGCAATTCTGTATTTTCTGTTGCTAGTCACTTCTGTTTATTCAGCAAAGCGGATACATTTTATATTTTCGGCAGATAATGAAATTCCAAACGTACCTGGCAAATCTCAGTATTTTCCTCAGGATAAGTGAAATGCATTCTTATTACAAGCCAGCAATATGCTATTGACTCTAATAAAGATAGCTTGTTCTAACAATCAAGCTCCCACTATTAAGATATCTTTAACTAACATGGTTTTTAAATCGGATTAATGTTAGATTAATCATGGTTGAGCCATAATTATGACATTCATTTTTATAACACTTTTATTTTGTGTTGTCAAATATTACTGTCATCATAATCACCTGCCTTACATGAGGTAACATTTAATAGTAGTAGCAGTAAAAGTAATTTTTTTATGTTAGGTTTTATTTTTTATTGCTCTTGTTTATTTTTCCCTCCACGGCCACGTGTTCTGTATGAGGCTCTTCTCTGACTGACATATTTACCACCTGTTGTTTCTGCAAAGGTGTATGATAACATGGGTCAGCTGCCTGTGTCTGGGTTAGTAGATAATGGTCTATTTATAGTCTCAAGACTGCAAAATGGACAAGCTCTTGTTGCACATCAGCTAATGGGGGGCACATTTCAAGAGTAGGCGTGTTATGAGGAAGATACAAGGCACACTCAATTGTAAGGTCATGTTCAAAATAAGTATTAGCTGATATCAAAGAAAGACACTGGTCAAGGAGCCAAGGTTGATATAAAATATTACATTACCCCCCACTCCCTCATCACAATGGAATATGTATCCTTATCCTCATTATCACAATAGTGGCAATTTTCCAGTTTTTTCCAGTTGTTGTTAGCTCGATAGCTTGTTTAACATATGCCTGCAATTTGCTGCCTAGCACATGATAGCTGAGAACTACACTATTTAATCATCGAGTTGGAAATTAGGAATTTTCTTCACTGTTAATTCTGTGCTCTTCAGTTTTATTTAGGAAACAAATTGAGCGACTCAGTTGAAAAATGCGCCCCAGTGTTTTATTCACAGATACATACCTTTATGCAACTAATGCAAAACTCATGCCCTTGGGCTGGACCAAATCAAAAAAAAAAAATATATATATATATATATATATCAATTATTAAAAAAATTTAAAAAATTATTTGTGAGGATGCTGAATAATCATTTAAAAAATGTCTCTATTCACAATTCACCGCTGGTAGATATCTGTTACTGACCTTTTTTGTTAGCAGTGCCACTTATAGAGCAGTACTGTCATTTTTTACAAAGCAGGATTAATATTGAAAAACTGTGTTTAAAGCCCACTCTCTTCAATCCACTCTCTTCAAACCACTCTCTTCAATTTTTTCTAACGTTTCCCCAAGTGTATAAGAAAACAAAAATCTATTATCAATGTTAGTTTAATGAGTAGTGTTAAATAGCATCATTAATTTTTATGGCGCAATAATGTATTCTGAAACACATTACTTTGTAATAAATGTTTCAAACCTAACAGTGCAAAGTAGGGTATTGTTTATGGATCACTGGAGAGTTTTATTGTACTCATTACTAGGGTTGTTAGCCAGCAGTATACTGCCTCCCCAAATATACTACCTCCTTCGAATTAATATTAGTAGTTTCCAGAACTAAAATCCTTTGTAGCAATCCTCATACCCGAAAAGTCATTGCTACATTAAAACAATTAGCTTCATTCCTTAATTTAATCACGTTCAAAATTAATAATTTTGACTAAATGTGTAAGTCCTTTATTTAATTTAGATTTATGCAGGTCCGTTTATATCGTGTCTGTTGACCTTGTTTGACCAGGGCATGGTTTTATTTTCCCAAATGTGAGATTATATAAGAAAACCACCTGGAAAAAGGAATTACTGTGTTTCTGACGCAGCGTGATATTAAAGGTTACAGGAGAAATGTTTGCATCATGATACATTTTAATCTTCTGCAAGTTATCGTTTCTGTTTCATTTTGGTGGATTTATGAAATGTTGAACACAGTGCAAATCCTTGCTTTTCATGTGTACTTACTTACTTAGCAAAATCACCAATCTGCCGTTGATGTTTGTATATGCTTTAAATCAAAGACAGATGACTAGAAAAACAATCTGCATTAAGATCATTCAAATTCTGCGTTGTATTATGTTGCCTATATTTGTATGAAGACATTTTTATACACCTGTTTACCATATTTGTATTTTGGTTCTTTGGGATTAAGGATTTAATTGTCACAGAAGGATACAAGTGAAATTATTGCTTGGGTTAATGGTCACTGATTAGTGTGATAGCAACAAACCGACACAAGTCCACCATGCAACAGGGCTATAAAATCCCACCGACACTCCTGTTTGATATTTAAACTCATGGTTAAATCTCTTTCATAAGCAGATATCCTTGGAGCATCTCGCCTGGGTGCATGGTCGACAGTAGCAGGGAGCAGATAGTTATCGCTCGTAATTACAGACAACTGCCCAGTGATGGGGAATTGTCAAGTTTTTCACTAGAAAATCATCCCCCCAATGAGTTTGTTCCGGCACTGACTGTACTCCAGCTTGTTCCCGCCCGTTTCCAGTGCTTTTTGGCAACGCGCCCACCCCCTGGGGCCAGATGTAAAGGTGTGGCCTTTCTCCCCTGGGAAAGGGCTGGAAGAAATCAGGGGTGCCAGGAATGTTCAAATGCTGATGATGCTCCTTCTAAAACTTATACATTGTTTTCTCTCTGTTTGGGCATTGCAGAAGAGCAATTTTCAATCCCCAGGCAGGATAAGTTTCTTTTCCTCTCCTGCTCTCAAGATAAATACCAATCAAACCTTATTTTTTGCTCTTGGTCAAAGCCAGTATTACTTCCACTTTCATGCACAGGGGAAATTATACTAGGCCTTGAGCCTTTGGTACTTATGACATAGGATACCCTTTTTTTGTTAACAGATCTCAAGCCATAAAGCAATCTCGGGGGTGCAACATATTATCAGCTTCAAGACCCTGCCTCTAAAGTTTACTGTGCCCCTTACTCAGTACATGGACTGTCATATAGTTTGCCGGGGAGAGCCCAACCAGATCGAGCATTCCACTCGAACTTTAGACCTTTAACGATCGCTTCCACAAAGGTTTCGGGTGTCCCCGGGTCTTGAAACGCATGACTCATGTATTAATCATGAGTCGAGGGCACAAATAATTTCCATTACAAAAACTGTCCACTGCCAGGTTGGCAGCCTGATTCAGGTAGCTGACTTCTTTAGTGGAAAATATTTGCTTGCTGTCAAATACAAAGGAAAAATTGGACCCTGTTTGAATATCAGGCCCCCTCGTTCAGGCCCTCTCTCTGCTGTGGTCCCCAGGGCAGTTGGTAGATACCTAATATTGTGTCTGTTTCTTTCTCTTTTAAGACTGCAAGAAAGGGCACAACTATTGAATTAGTTTAAATGCACAACACGTCTATATCCATTACCTTTTATAGACATGGGATGCCTCTACCAATCAAACAATTTCCAGAATGAAATAAAAGAAAACATCACTTCCGCTCTCTAGAGGTTCGAGGAGGACTGCAATCTCTAAAAGGGTGTCGTGGTCTTCTCTTTGTTTTGATAAAGAATTTTTTAAAAAACATTACATTATTTATTTATTTTCCAAATATTCAGAATCTAAGAACTTTTTTTCTTCCTTTCCTGATTACAATAAAATATCACATATATGCATGCATTTTATGATTTTCTATTTAAAATGGAAGGTCATTCTAGCGTGATTTTTCAGAAATGTCTGTTTCAGTGAATCCATAGCTTTATTAATGGATAAAGTGTTAAAATGGTTAGCTATGTAAATCCCAGTGAATGATAGCATCTGCTAAGAAACTGTTTAATGTTTGCTATGGGGGAAAAAAAAACAAAAAAACTGTTATTGTTCTTACACACATGGGCCATGAACCTCTTCTAGTAATTTGCGTGTTTTTTGCATCGCTTTGGGTCTGAAGCGTATCACCGGTGCAAGGCCACTGAATGATGTGTAACTGCACATGCTCCAGGAGGGTGTTTCATCTCACAAATTGAAAACCTCCTACAGTTGCAAGCTGTTAAATATGATTTATTCCTTTGGTAAGACTTAATACCTCATATCTACCCTTGTTAGTATACGAAACAATAAATGACTGATGTTGCAGCTTACTGTACTGCTATGCCTATGTGCTGCACGCCATGCCAAATTTATGAATTAAATGTAAAATCATTATAAAAACTGGGACATTTTTTTACAGTCTTATATGAGCCATCAGTTGCTTGGCACAATAAATAAACAAGTCAATTTATGTGATTGTAACTCAATATGTAATTCAGAACACAGTGCCTATATAAGGTATTCACCCCCTTGGATGTTTTTATATTTTATTTGTTTTAAATATTGAATCATAGAGAACGTCATTTGACTTTTTTGACACTGATCAACTGAAAAAAAACTGCTTCATATCAAAGTCAAAATACATTTCTACCAATTAGTCTAAATTTACAACAAATATTAAACACAAAATAATTAGTTGCATAAGTATTCACCCCCTTCAAGTCAGTATTTAATAGATGCACCTTTGGCAGCAATTACCACCTTGAGCCTATGTGGACACTGCAGTTTTCCCCTATTCTTCTTTGCAAAACTGCTCAAGGTGCTGTCAGGTTACGTGGGGATCGTGAGTGCACAGCTTTTTTCAAGTCCATCCACGGATTTTCAGTTGGGTTGAGGTCTGGACTCTGACTTGGCCACTCCAGGACATTAACATTGTTGTTTCAAAACCATTCTTGTGGTTTGGCTGTATGCTTGGGATCATTGTCTTGCTGGAAAACAAATCTTCTTCCAAGTCTCAGTTCTCTTGCAGACTGCATCAGGTTTTCCTCCAGGATTTCCCTGTATTTTGCAGAATTCATTTTACCCTCTACCTTTACTAGCCTTTCATTACCTGATGCAGGGAAGCGTCCTCACAGCATGATGCTACCACCACCTTGCTTCATTGTGTGGATGGTGTATTTTTGGTTTTGTGTGGTGTTTGGTTTGCGTCTGGTTTGATGGCCAAAAAGCTCAATTTTGGTCTCATCAGACCATAGAATCTTCTTCCAGCAGACTCCCACATGCCTTCTGGCACGCTCTAGCCGAGATTGTTCTTTGTTATTTTTTCTCCATAGTGGCTTTCTCTTTGCCACTCTCCCATAAAGCTGTGACTGATGAAGAACCCGGCCAACAGTTCTCACTAGTCCCCTTCTTGAACGGTCACTCAGTATTTGAGGACGGCCTGCTCTAGGCAGATTTACTGCTGTCATAGTTTTTCCATTTCTTAATTTTTGACTTCACAGTACTCCCAGAGATATTCAGGGAATTTTCTTGTATCCATCCCCTTATTTATGTTTATTAAGTACCTTTCAGATCTGCTTGGAGTGTTCTTTTGCCTTGGTGGTGTAGTTTTTACAAGATACTGACTCACCAGTAAGTGGACCTTTCAGAGATAGGTGTATTTATAATCACTTTAATAAAATCAGTTGGACTGTGCACTGGTGATTTAATTAACTGAACTAATTCTAAAACTAGTTTGCTGCACTGTGATAATTTAGGTGAGTTGTATTGTAAAGGGGGTGAATAATTATGCAATCAATTATTTTGTGTTTAATACTTATATACTTATAAATTTAGACTAATTGGTAGAAATGTATTTTGACTTTGATATGAAAGAGTCTTATTCTGTTGATCAGTGTCAAAAAAGTAAAATGAAGTTCACTATAAAAAAAATACAAAAATAAAAACATCCAATGGGTTGAATAATTGAATAGGCACTGTACATTTCTAAGAAACTATTTGTAAGACAATAATGTTTTGAAAAGAGTGGTACAAAATATAAATCAAACAAATTGAGCACATCTGTGTTGGTTGATCTCTGTCTCTAATTTCTCAGATGACTGAAAATTCTGCAGCTGCTTTCTCATGTCTGTAACCACTGCAGGGCTGACTGAGCCCCATTGCAAACCTATGAGCCGCAGAAATTCACATTGATCGATGGCAATCATATTCTAATGCATATTTTGCTAAGAAATACATTATTAATACTTCATGATTAATTCTATATATTATTCATATATACAAAATGTATGGTATGTAAATATTACTCCTGCATTTATTATGGACAAAAGCTTAAATATTCTCCAGTACTTTGCTTTGTCAAAATAAATATATTAGGATATTTTATTATGAATAGACAATTATTTAAATTAAGTCAATTATTAGTCCCTTCAAGACAGTCATCCCATTTCCACACTGCAGGCAACAAATCTCACACAAGAGGATCATTGGAGGATAGACACATCCCTTTCGATGGTACTACGTGGCTACAGGTGCCTGTGAAGCCGGTCGAAGATGATAAAGATCATACAAGAGAAGTCCTGCCAAATTAACCCACCCCAGCCCAGATGGCTGGTGTGCCACCACTGTGCTCTCCTGGTCACAATAGAAGTTTGAAATTATCTGCATTCAAACTTTATCTCATAAGGCTCAGTTTGCACTCAGGCGAACGCCTTAATCAACTGAGATGATTGGTTAAGTCTTTCTTATGTTGCACTGGTGTTTACTAGATTGATTTTCTTTTCATTACCATACTGGAGATGCATACAAATGTCAAGCAGGTTATATTTATAAGTGCTCTTTTTAGGGCACTTAGAAACTTGCCCCACCTTTTCAATTGCTTTATTTTTCCTTACACTGCTTACATATTCTGGTTTGATTTAATTTATTTTATTTTATCATATTTTAGAATTTTTTTTTATTTCAGAAAGTGCCTTGCACATGCTTCTCATAACATTCATGAATCTTTACATGAATTATATTTCCTCTCCCGGGTCATAAGAGACCCTGAAGTCAAGAGTGATGCATTTAAATTAAATAAAACACATAAGACTAAAAGATGAGAAAGGACATCAATCATTCACGTGACAAGCCATTGCTTACCTTGATTTCATTATGTACTACTGCAGTGCTACAGTCAGAAAATAGTTTTTCGACATTGATGGAATGTTCTAAGAATGTAATACCTTATGATCACTTGACTAAGGTAGGTGTCATAACCAATGACATCTGTCAGTTTAAGAGCAGCACAGCACGTTATTAAACCAATAGCACAAGGACACAAAACTTACAGCTTAGTTGAAATAACTTTAAAACTGCAATATAAATTTTAGGACACAAATTTTATCAATGTTGCTAGGCAGTTTGAGAGAGGATTCTGCGATATGTGCGTTTCCCTGCAGAAAACTTCCCTGTCTTGCCTTATTGGTAGGAACAGGTTAAGAATTGCATGAGTTTGGCATTTTACCTATATCATGAAATCATAATGTAAGTAAGTAAATAATCACTGCTGTAAATAAGCAGTGATTAGAGGTTTCTGTATAGAGCATTCATGACTAAGGCGATTTCAATAACCAGTTACATTTTTTTCTTCTTCATCTAAGCATGTTAAAAAAATTTTTTTTTACATAATGACTCTTAATTAAATTATTGGTACATTACATGTTGACTGCAGACTTTACTGAGGTTTTTCTGGTCAAACCTCAAACCAAGTATTAATCAGTAAAAAGCAGCTTACTTCTCATCTGGGTCACAGAAGAGTCAAGGTCTATTTTGGTTACTGAAGGATGTCACTGGCTGAACCACAATCAATCAACCAAACAAGCTCTCCCTGATACGTGTGACTATCCTGATAAATTAGACTAATTCCATGTGCAATAAATGAATAAAAGCCCAAAAATAATAATTTGACGAAAGCTAAACCTCAGAGAACCAGAATCCTTGGGCTATATGACAGAAACAATGTCATATAATTAACATTTTAACTGACCAAATTACTAGTACTTATCATGCAAAAACTTACATTTAAAAAACTGCTTAACCATGGGGAGGAAAATAGTTATTGATTACATTAAAAGAAAAAAAGGGAAAAAGCTTCCTCATTCCAAAGTGAGGGAATCCATTCTGAAGGGTACATTTAGTAGAGCAGGAAAAAGAAAACACATAATTATTCCCATCAGTGCTAGTGTGAGCCGTGGTGAGACTGGCAATCTCAATCTGTGTCCTGTGCACCTCCTAGCCCTACAATAACGGTTAGCCCCCAGAGCCCAGCGCACAGGAAAGTGGAGCCATGTAAACAGACATTATCCTTGTTTCCTTCCTGTTTTCTCTTTCGAACAAAAGATACCAAAACATTTGTATTATCAAAGGTGAGGGCTTAACTGTAGTCTTTCTTTTGATATATCTGATTTTAAACTAATTTGACTAATTATAGATTTTTTACCATATGCGGGTGAGATTCACCGTCAGGTTTGCATCTATATGATGTTCCAGTTGCTTTCAGTTAGAAGGAAATTTTTTTGTGAATCTCCACAGAGACTTAAGACTCTGGAAACACAGCTCATTATGATCTGGTTCGTCATCTCCCTAGTGCTTTGCCTTTAAGTTGAACTTGGACAACAGCGGTTGCTAAGCATATGCCCAAACATAATGGTGGAAGAAAGGCTGAAGGGTAATCTTGCAGTAGGCATAATGGCAATTTTAATCAGCAAAAATATACTCAATGTTAAGGAAATGTTATTTCAATTACCATGGTTACTAATTTTTTTTACCATGGTATTAAGAACATTGGTATTAACATTGTGTGTGTGTATATATATATATATACACACACACACACACACACACACTAGAATTGTTAATCACCAACTTTGTTTAATGGGTTTACATGAAAAGCATCGCCTGGAGTGGTGTAAAGCTTAATGCCCTTGGACTCTGGGGCCGTGGAAATGTGTTGTTTGGAGTGATGAATCATGCTTCCCCATCTGGCAGTCCGACTAACAAATCTGGGTTTGGCGGTTGCCAGGAGAATGCAACCTGTCTGAATGCATACTACCTCCTGCAAAATTTGGTAGAGAAAGAATAATGGTCTGGGGCTGTTTTTTCATGGTTCAGGCTCGGCCCCTTAGTTCCTGTAGAGGGATTTCTAGATTATTCTGTGTTTCAAACTTTGTAGCATCTTGTTTGGGGAAAACAATTTCCAGTTTCAGCATGACGGTGCCCATGAGGATTAAGCAAGGTTTATACAGAAATGGTTTGTCATGATGAATGTGGATGAACTTGACTGGCCTGTACAGAGCCCTGACCTCAGCCCCATTAAACACCTTTTAGATTAATTAGAATGAGCCAGGCCTCCACCCAACATCAGTGACCAATCTTATTGATGCTCTTGTGGTTGAATGCAGTCAAAGTGCCCACAGAAATGTTCCAACATTTAGTGGAAAACCTTGCCAGAAAAGTGGAGGATGTTATTGCAACAAAGGGCTGAAACTAATATGTAATTAATGACCATGATTTTGAAAATGAATGTTAGATGAGCAGGTGTCCACATAATTTTGGCCATGTTGTGTAGCTTATAGAGCTCACCTATGTAGCACTGTCAAAAAGTCTAGTGACACGATAGATTGCAGGCCATCCTTCATTAGAGCTGAACATATTTTCCATTAAAATTACGTTCCCATCTTCAGTATTAAATCCTGATAACAGCTTGGCTGAAATAGACTTCTCTCGGGTTCCAGCGGGATCATTAGTAGTCGGCTTTGAGCCTGATGTGTTAGGGAACTTAGGTTGTCTAAGCAAATGGGCAACATATTCCAAAATGTTGTTAGAAGGGACAAACCGCGTTCAACATGGAAAATAATGAGACGCATGTCAGGCATTTCCGAATGAGTGTCCCTTTGGGGCCGTTTATAGTTGATCCACGATAATTGTCCTGGTAATGTGTGTGTGTATATATATATATATATATATATATATATATGCATACACACCCACACATATAGAGAGATAGAGGAAGAGAGAGAGAGGGGGAAGACTGGATAGTCTTCTTTGCAGCTATATTCTAGCAATTCGATTCAATGAGTGTGGGAAGGAGCGTCAATTTTTTTCTGATTCCATTCTGGCACTCCTCATTTCTAGGTGCTGAACCTTTTCCTGGCCTTGCTGCTGAGCTCCTTCAGTGCTGACAACCTCTCCGCCCCTGACGACGATGGCGAGATGAATAACCTGCAGATCGCCATTGCCCGAATCCAGCGTGGTGCGGACTGGTTGAGGCACGCCATCTGCGACTTCTTCAATGGCAACTTCAAGCAGCGGCAGCAAAAGGCCAAGGAGGCAAAGGCTATGCTGAGGCTAAAAAGGGTAGGCCGCCACATGGAGGGCAATGGCGCGGTTGGTGTCATCGGGCGGCAGGGCGAGAAGTACATCGTCTCCGACGGCGACAGCTACATGACCAACCCCAACCTCACCATCAGCGTGCCAATTGCCCCGGGGGAGTCCGATGTAGAGTTCCCAGAGGAGGAGGACGACGACGATCACAGTGAATGTTCAGAGGAAGAGGAAGAGGAAAAGGAGACCAAGCAGGTGAGACCTGAGATCGGGCCCTTTCTGATAAAGGCTGCCTGCCAGTTCAATTTATTGTCTGCAGCAATCCTAGTCCAGCAGACCAATGGTATCAGATGTTTCAGTTATATTCTGGTCATCAATAATTGACCCGGCAATGTTGTGTATTTTTTTATGTATGTTTTATGTATAATTGTTATATATACTTGAGTTAATTTTAACAAATCCGTTGGAGGGATGCTGTCCAAGAAGCTTGGTAACTAACAACCTACCTAACTCCGCTCTATCTAAGCAGTTCTGAGAGCATGGTAATCTATATCATGGCCCTCCTTGGGTGGGATTGGGTGTACCTGTTTTGAAGATTTGACAACTTTGACATCACTGGTGCTTATTTGTTCTCTTTAAGGCAGAATATCATTGCAGATTTTGTGCATGTTTTGTTTTTGTTTTTTTTAACCAAAAACGTGCATCTGTTGAGAAGATTACTGCTTGACTTGAAGTTTTCTGGAGGCATAACCTATTAATCAGAGTAACCAACAGCGCAATTGCCAGTTAAAATAATTAAGGCAAAATATTTGAACCACATCAGGGTAAACAAAGTGAGACTTTAGAAGTGAAGTGTGAAAGTATTGGATGTACAGTTGTAACTGTAATGGCTTTATCTGATGTTTTTTCAAAACTGTTGGGTGAAGGCAGAATGACGGTTAAGGAGTTAGAGGAACCCACTTGAGAGGCTTGTGGAATTGATTTGGTTACATTTGGTCAATTGGTCTGGCACAAAATTATGAATCAACCTGGATTATTGTATTTAGTTCAAGTAAACAGCGCAGTGTAAATAATTTAATCAGTTTAAGTTTCTCCTAATAACCTCTTTATTTAAGAGGCTGAATATTGTATAAGCATTTAAACTTGAGTCTTGCTAAGTTTAATCTTGTAAAAAAATACAAATAAATACCACTTAGAAATACCTAGAATATGGATAGTCAGTCCTTTTTTGTGCAGAGCCATAGTCAAACATGAGATAGGTCTTTCGAAACAGGAGAGTGCTTTGAACACATGGTCACCCTCTTTTCATTTAGCTTAATAATTGATTCAGTTTAGTAATTAAGGGTTCGTGTGAAAACCAGAAACATCTTTGGTACTCTAGTCCTAAAAAAATATTCTTTTAAGCAACACTTAAGCCCATTTATGTTTTTACACGCACAAGCCAGTTGTGTCCCGTGCCCAAAACTCTCTTTTAAAACCATTGTCATTTGAATCATTTGACATTCTGACTGCAGATATGAGCACTGTGCCGAGTATTTAACCTAAGTACACAAAATTGCATTCGTTTTCCTTTCTCAAGTGGCATTTTCAAGGCAATTCACCAATTGAGACATTAACTGTATTTAAGACGCTCTATTCCGTTTATACAATCAGAGCACTATCCAATTTCACGGTTACTGTTCATCTTCAGGCATGTTGTATTGTATTAATTATTATGAAATAAAATGTAATCTGTAGAGTATTTATATAGCACATCATTGTGGCAGTTATTCTGAAGTGGCTTTATTTTGGCTTCAACCCTAGTCATCAAGGGCTGCTTTCTGCCAGGGTTTCCCCATGTTCACATAAATTTTCTGCAAGTGCCCAGGCTTCCCCTTCTCTAATATTGCGAGTTAGAGGTGTTGGGGACTCTGAAACTGGCCCTGCGTTTGCGTATGCGGCTGATTATGTCTATACGTCTCCTTCCCATTAATGGACTACTGTTTCATCCTGGGTGTATATGACTACACTCCCTGTGTCGGCTAGGTATGAATCCATCATCTTGAGACCCTGAGTTGAGTGGTTACGGAAAATCATTCATTTAATATGGCTTTTTCTCCCCTATGTCACAGGTATAGCCGTTGAGTTTTTACATAACAGAGGAATTTGTAAATGGTGGTGTAGTTTTGATGATCCAGCTGTGGAAGGTCTGGGATATTTGATGAGGCAATTATCTGCCTCGGTTTCTGCGGCACTGTGTATTCACACCAACATAACCTCACACACACAAAATAATTAAAGTGAGAGGCTTTTAACATCCGAAAACATAACTATTTTTAACCATGCCCCTGTGTCTTGTATTTGACTATTATATTTCTTTATTTTTGGACCAGGATAGATACAGAAATTTCATATAAGTGTCCATCTAGGGTGACACATGTTTTTTTTTGCCATTTTTTAATA
The DNA here is from genome assembly GCA_025775045.1 of Hiodon tergisus. NCBI lineage: Eukaryota > Metazoa > Chordata > Actinopteri > Hiodontiformes > Hiodontidae > Hiodon > Hiodon tergisus. The sequence continues at coordinate 28,320 of JAOVYW010028525.1, forward strand.
ATAAATAATACACTGAATTGAGAACCAACCAGACCACTCAGATAAGTGCCTGCCATTCACCTGAGGGATGTCGAACCCATGAGGCAGGCCTGGAAAAGAACCAGACTGGAGAACGACAAAGGGCCGTGGCCTACCCTGGTGGCCCTCAGCCTGGACAGCACTCTGTCAGACACAATCAGTGGCCAGCAGCCCAGCGTGATTAGCTTTGATTGCGCGACAGATAATTGTTTCACTTGGGCAACATCTTTACTTCCTCTCAAAAGTCAGCCTAATACGCTCCGTAGATGGAGCCTTGAGATGTTAATAGCCAGCTATCAGGCAGGCCTTAGCTTCTCTTTGGTGAATGAAATGCTGCACTCTCACACCGAAAATTTTATTTTCTGGGCTTGTTTTATCTTCAATTTTTCTGGAGCAATTTGGTTTTGGGACATTTCCTCCTCAGGAATAGATGCCATATCTGAATTTAACCAGAATATATATTCATGTCATTATACTGATGCCATATCATTATACAGATGTTATTTTGCTAAACACAGAAAGGCACAGTGATGATAAGTGATTAGGTTTATTTTCCCAAATAATTAAAAACTAGGTTGTTTTTTTTGTTACGCACATACCTGTTGACTGACATTTACTATTCATTTGCAGGAACTATTAAATGTAGGACAATTTATAAACGACTCTATCATCATGACCCTATGATTTCTCCAGCTTACTGGATGCCCATCCATTTGTTTAGCCTAGATGTATGGGCTTTTTGTCACCGATGGGCCATCAATCTGTTTGGACTATTCCCTGATGCCTAACCTTCCCCTGTGAACAGTTGTATAACCCGGGAGCTCCAGCAAGCCCCGCTTTTTAGTAATTGTCATGTTGTGTACGGGGCCCCGCAGAGCTGGGAGACCAACAAGGATTGCTGATTGCAACGGGGAGCCTCTCGCAGTATGCACTCGCAGTGCAAAAAAAAGAAAGACAGACCCCCTTCTGCGACAGACACACTCGTCCAGTAACACTGCTGTTGTCGAACTCGTACCACATCCAGGTAGGCAGTTAGGGGCAGGGATGAGCATTTGGTTCAGTTAAAGTCGGTTTCAAGGCATAATATGTGGGGACACCTAAACAGGAGAAAAATACTGAACATGGCACTCACTGCTATTGTTGGATCCGGCCGTCCACATGGTCATTAGAGCCGCCACTGACAAAGATACCTCCAGGCAACCCCTGAGGAGATTAACAATTACATAGCCCCTGCTCTTTTTGTCTCTTTTGCTGACCTCACTCTCCCTCTCGTTCAGTCATTGTCATGATATGGTTCTCCCTCCTTTCTTCTCCTCTGCCCCTGCCTTTCGTAATCTGCTGATTGGGTAAGAGGGTAGCCCCTTCTGATCTGACTGTTACTGTTCTTACAATATGCTTCCACCCCCTACTCTCATTGCTCTGCTCACATCTCTTTCACTGTGAAGTAGTTAAGTACAAATTAGTTAAGTAGTCATTTTAAAATTCTACGACTTCATTTGATTTATATATCAAAGGGACATCAAATCAGCAAGGTTGCCGAGTGATGTGGCAAAAATGTGGCCAAAGCTCGTTTGAAAGATCCAATGCAAAAGGAGACTTGCTCAACCGTTTCACAAAACCTTAATGTCAAAGCAAGGCTGGAGGCGGGTGGAGTGGTGCGAGTTACTACTTTGCAGTGTGACAAATGATCTTCGGCAGCAAAGCTAGGATGGCTTTGAGATTGGGGAAAATTGCACGGTATAGCATCATATGATTTAGAAATACTTTTTCATACATGATCTATATATATGATTGTACCATGCA
>JAOVYW010028535.1:0-10917 GCA_025775045.1 Hiodon tergisus
GGAGACATTTTGCAAGGAAGAATGGTCCAAAATACCTGCAGGCAGAATTCAGGGACTTATCAGTGTCTATAAGAAGCGACTACAGGCGGTTATTTCAGCAAAAGGAGGCTCTGCTAAATATTGATGTGAAGATTCCATTTAGGGTGCCCAAATTTTTGCACCTGTCTGTTTTGTTGTGACTCGCATTGCGTTGTTTCTATTGATTCAATAAATGTTATTTTAGAACTGAAATGTTACTGTTTCCATAAGGTATAAATTATATCCAAATGAAGTTGCTGCTTCGAAAACCCAGCACATTATCAACTGAAATTATGATAATTATCAGGGGTGCCCAAACTTTTGCATAAAACCGTATGTCTATGCCTGAAGGCCGAGGACAAGACTGTGCTGTTTGCAATCGGCTCCACACTGGTCAACTGCACCAACAGCTACGATGTGGACAAGCCAGACCCCCAGCTGGTGGAGCTGGCCAAGTACGCCAAGCAGCACGTCCCAGAGGAGCACCCCAAGGTAGCCTCTAAGTACCATCATCAGTTATAGGCTGTGTTAGTATAACTGCCCTGTCTCAGACTGGGAGTGTGTGTGTCTGTGTGTGTGTTCAGGACGCCCAGCCCTTTGTGCAGCAGCGTTTGACCAAGCTTCTGGACGCCGGGGTGGTGTCTGCGCTGGTATGCATGGTGAAGCAAGAGAGCCCAGCCCTCACCGAGGCATGCCGAGAGTGCATCACCAGGTGAGTGTGGTCTTCCCTCCTGTCTCTTAGTCCCAGTGAGTCATCCTGTCCATGGTTGGTCTCTGTAGGACCTCGGTCTGACTCTGCCTTCTCTTTCACTCTCCACAGAGTCTTCTTGGCGCTGGTTGATAGGCAGGAGGACCGAGGCACTGTGGTGGCACAAGGTGGTGGAAAAGTGAGATGTTTTGCCTGTTCCCGTTTAACATGGAGAAGATGAAACTTGTGTGAGCACCGTGTGGAGTTCTGACTCTGGCTGTTTTCCTGTTCAGGCCCTGATCCCTCTGGCGTCCGAGGGTACAGAAGTGGGGAAGACAAAGGCCGCGCAGGCGCTGGCCAAGATCAGCATCACATCCAACCCGGAGATTGCCTTTCCAGGAGAGAGAGTGAGGCCAAGGCCATAGCTCCACCCCTTCCCGATTGACAATATGGCATACCTTCCATATTACCGCGTGTGCGAGACATATCCAGCTCTCTCTCTGGCTGCAGGTGTATGAGGTGGTTCGGCCCCTGGTAAGCCTGCTTACCCTGGACTGCACCCTGCTGCAGAACTTCGAGGCCCTCATGGCCCTCACCAACCTGGCCGGCATCAGTGAGAAGCTGAGGTCTGTTGTGAGGGGTCGAGCGCACACTCTCTCCTGTACCCACAAACTTCTGTGTTAGATTAATTTGTAGAGGAATAGTATGGCATCATTAGAATTGAAATCTATTGCAAAATGAGTTGGTGTATCCTGATCCTGACAAGCACCCTATTTGTTCCCCAGGCAGAAGATCATTAAGGAGAAGGCTGTGCCCAAGGTGGAGGGGTACATGTTTGAGGAGCATGAGCTGGTTCGGGCTGCAGCCACTGAGTGCATGTGTAACCTGGTCTTAAGCACTGAGGTGAGTCACGTAGACCACGCCCACTTTGTAATACACCATTCATGCCCACTTTGTAATACGCCACACATACCCCCCCGAAATACACCACACACATGCCCTCTCATATGACACAGATCTGGTCCATAAAGGGTTTGTTTACTGTGAGAGTCTGACATGTACCCCTTAGGTGCAGCAGCTGTTTGTTGCCCCGGGTAACGACCGTCTGAAGCTGGTGGTGCTGTACAGTGGCGAGGATGACGAGAGGCTAAGGAAGGCTGCTGCGGGCACCCTGGCCGTGCTGACGTCCGAACAGCCGGAGCTGTGTGCTCGCGTCCCGCAGACGGTTAGCCTAGCCCGAGCTTCAGAGATGCACTGCTGCCTCACTGTCTCTTCTAATTGCTTGTTTTGTATTGTTTCATATTTTTACACTTAATAAGTTGGATGCAAATGTGTCCACTGAGTTTCACAGGGTTTTGCTGTTCTTCGGCAGCCCTGGCCTAGGCTGCATGCTCGGAGTGACATGTTGGCACACATTGGTGATGGTGAGGAAGGACGTGAGAATTACCTGATCTTTTCTTTTTCTGCATCCCCTGCAGACCAGCCACTGGCTGGAGATTCTGCAGGCCCTGCTGCTGTCGGAAAGCATGGACCTGCAGCACCGGGGGGCTGTCATCGCCCTCAATTTGGCGAGGGCAGAGCGTGACCTGGCTGTGACTCTGATGGAGAGTGAGGCCCTGGAGATCCTCTCCATCCTGGCAAAAGGGGGTGCTCCTGAGCAGAGCCCTGTGGCCAAGGCAGCCAAACGGTGCCTGGATATTGCCATGGAGTATGGCCTCATCAGGAGCAATGAGGAGGCAGGGGGGAGATCATAGCCTCTTTGTACATTCCAAACCCCAGCCCGTTCGCTGGGAAGAGAGAGTTTAGGCACTGTCCTCTGTGTGTATAGTTGGATAACGAACTTAGCAGTGCAGTCTGAGTTCAGACCTTGAGTTTGGCCAATCGCACAGGCTGAAATGACTGTTCTTCCCTATATCGCTTACATTCCCCATCTTTCACTCTCACATTCTTCCATTCTCCTGACAGCTGCATTCCAGGTAGTATTGGGCGAAACAGGATGAGGTTATTTAACACCACTGTTTACAGACTGATCTCTGCGGCTGGCGGGTGGGGCCTGGCCCTCGTGTGACTCAGCCGTCTTTAAGAACACCTACAAAGTTATTTAGAAGCCCACTACATTTCCATTTTATGAAATATTCATTTAAACACAAAAATAAAATTGATATCTTGCCATGCCTCTTCTGTTTGGCTTTATTGTCGCCATGGGAGACGTATGGTTTGTTCTACCATTTTTTTAACCTTATTTGATTGTCATAAAAATGTTCGGGATTGAAAAAAACGATTCCAGATAACCCCAGAGATACAGTGAAAGTTGACAAATTACCATCAGTTTAAAATCTCACGCATTGCTTCTGTTTATATTAAGTTATATTTGGGCCTATTGAAAAATCCTGGCTACACCCCTGGAATAAACAAAACATTAAATGGAAGAATTGTTGTAGATAGAACAATGGATCAAATGTTTTATATCAAAACAAGTACGAAACAGTTTAATCGTGTAATATCCCAATGTTTGTGATCGACTCCGATGTGGATCACATTTAGAATTACACCGATCAGCCATAACATTATGACCACTGACAGGTGAAGTGAATAACACTGATAATCTCGTTATCATGGCACCTGTCAGTGGGTGGGCTATATTAGGCAGCAAGTGAACATTTTGTTCTCAAAGTTGATGTGTTAGAAGCAGGGAAAATGGGCAAGCGTAAGGCTCTGAGCGGCTTTCACAAGGGCCAAATTGTGATGGCTAGACAACTGGGTCAGAGAATCTCCAAAACTGCAGCGGTCAGTACCTATCAAAAGTAGTCCAAGAAAGGAAAAGCGGTGAATCGGCGACAGGGGCATGGCTCATTGATGCACCTGGGGAGCAAAGGCTGTCCCGTGTGGTCCGATCCAACAGACGAGCTAGTGTAGCTCAAATTGCTGAAAAAAGTTAATACTGGTTCTGATAGAAAGGTGTCGGGACACACAGTACATCGCAGTTTGTTGTGTATGGGGCTGCGTAGCTGCAGACCAGTCAGGGTGCCCATGCTGACCCCTGGCCACTGCTGAAAGCGCCTACAATGGGCATGTGAGCATCAGAACTGGACCACGGAGCAATGGAAGGAGGTGGCCTGGTTTGATGAATCGCGGTTTCTTTTACATCATGTGGATGGCCGGGTGTGTGTGAGTCGCTTACCTGGAGAACACATGGCACCAGGATCCACTATGGGAAGAAGGCAAGCTGGCGGAGGCAGTGTGATGCTTTGTGCAATGTTCTGCTGGGAAATCTTGGGCCCTGCCATTCATGTGGCTGTTACTTTGACATGTACCACCTACCTAAGCATTGTTGCAGACCATGTACACCCTTTCATGGCAATGGCATTCCCCCTCATTGGCCACTTTCATCAGGATAATGTGCCCTGCCACAAAGCAAAAATGGTTTGAGGAACACAACAAGTTCAAGGTATTGATTTGGCCTCCAAATTCCCCAGATCTCAATCCAATCGAGCATCTGTGGGATGTGCTGGACAAACAAGTCTGATCCATGGAGGCCCCATCTTGCAACTTGCAGGGCCTGAAGGATCTGCTGTTAATGTTTTGGTGACAGCACACCTTCAGAGGTCTAGTGGAGTCCATGCCTCGACGGGTCAGGGCTGTTTCGGCGGCCAAGGGGGGACCTACACAATATTAGGCAGGTGATAACGTTATGGCTGATCGGTATATATATTGCAATGTGTTGTAGATGCGTGTGCTTGTCGCTTTAAAAGGTCTGTCGCCTTTTCTTCGGTGTTAGTTGTTATCGCGCATGCTCATAATGTGACGGCGTTCCCTGTCACTGAACGCGAAGTAGTGGTGTGGTTTTTTTCCCCAATGATTTGGTTTGGGTTCGGCTTTAACGGGTTTTCCCAGATCAGTGGTGTGGCATCTAATGGAGAACCAGGAGAAACTACAAGCGAAAACTTCGAATTGAAAGTTGTGGTTCCAACGAAGCTCGCTGATTGCAGGGCACTTGCCTTTAAGCGAAACCTTGAAAATGACGAAAATGTGGAGAAAGCCAGAAAGGTCAGGGCGAGCTGGAGCCTCAGGGCTGTTCTCCAGCTTGGAGGTAACTTGCATTTAAAATAAGATTTTATTTTTTTTAAACTTATGCGTCATCTGTATTTTAAGCTGGATGCTTTTCTCGGACAGGGCTTGGACGTTTTAAACGCTGTTAAAGTACCTGGACAGACAGAATGTGTGTGACGTGTTTGTCTAACTTTTAAAGTATTTGGACGTATAGCAACTTAAACTTCTTACAAAATGGTTAGTTCTTCTTGCGAAAATAAACTAACACTATATATTTGCTGTAGGTGATGAAAGCGTGAGTCTGTGTGGTTTCGGAGATGAACCGCATGAGCAGAGACCTCGCTGCTATGTAGCACGAAGCCGGGGCTGCCGGGACGCACTCGTCGCTGAAGGTCGCCTGACGCTCGCTTTCGCGGACAGGACTGAGTGCTGGGACTTGGATCAAATGGAGGATTCGCCTGTTTGGAAGATGGAACATGAGACCGTGGATGGAGCTGGTATGTCCGCTGTTTTTAATTGAATGTTTTTTGTTTTTTGTTTTTGCCTGAGCTTTTATGCATGGGTGGGGGGGGAAAAGCATTACATTTTTCTTCTTACATGTCCTTGTCTATAGGGCTCCCTCCTGCCCTTCCTCTGGTTCCGGGAGGATACGTTATTGCAAACCCACCATTTTTTCGCTCCTTGTCTCCACAACTCTGCGCGGTTAGCCTGGCCCTAGGTACAGAGCATGCAGTGTTACTCAGTGCCAGTGGTGTCGTCTACACCTGGGGTTCCAGCAGGTTTGTAAACCTTGATGCTAGTTGTGGAACCCAGCTTTCTGTCACTCTCAGAGCCTGAAATATTCTACCTTAGGTTAATCATCCACACATGGGAAGCTAAGGTGGAAGGCACTAAACTAATGCACTTTGCCGACCAGCATTTGTTCTGTTGGCAGTCATGGTCAGTTGGGCCACGGTGGGCTGGGCCGGGAGGAAGAGCCACGGGTGGTGGAGGCGCTGTGGGGCATGGCCATGGCAGGCGTGGCTGCTGGAGGCTGGCACTCTGTCTGCGTCAGCGGTAAGGTTGGGAAGGACGATCGCTGTCCTGACTGTGCGTCCAGAGATTGTTTGATGGTGGTCTTTCTCTTCACCTTCTTTCTGTGTGTTCATGCCTGTGTCTTTATGCCTGTCGGCGACGATGTGATGACAGCAGGGGGAGACGTGTACACCTGGGGCTGGAATGAGAGTGGACAGCTGGGACTTCCAGCCCAAGGTCTAAGGAGCAAGAGAGGCCACAACCAAGGTGAGGCATTGCCAAGATTACTTGCTTCCATCTGTGCTCCCTGTTCCCATAATTCTCAAGACTCCCATAATGCCCCCCTTCAGAAGTTGCGTTTGCCATTTATTAGGCGTGCACCCCCAAGAAGGTGACGGAGCGAGCAGCACAGATGTATTTATTTCAATCCAGGCCTTCCCTGCCCTGGTAGACCTTCCACATGACCCAGAGATCACCAAGGTCAGCTGTGGGTCACGTCACACAGCAGCAATCACACGTAAGCCATGATTCATTCAGAGTTAAATGGTCAAGTTAATAAGCAAACCAAGAGGCATTACTCTAAATACTTTTGTACCGATTCTATTTTTGTTTCAGGTACAGCTGACCTGTTCACCTGGGGATGGGGTAAGTTTTATACAGTTTTTTTTTTTTTGGTTTTACTGATGGTTAATCAGAAAATATGATCTTATTACCACACCTTACATCACGTTTACTTGCGCTTTGTGTCAAAGGAGTCTAAATGATTCTGCCATTCTTTCTCAATAAAAATGCCTGGGGATGAGCATCGTAGCTTGCCATTATTAAATGGGTAATTCTACTGGAAAGTAATCCCTGTCCTACCTTAGACTATCACAGGTAACCCTGTGCTTAGCTATTGTTTGTATTTCAGGTGATTACGGTCAGCTGGGACAGGGTGCCTCCTACAGCTCGGACCAGCCAGTTCGGGTGGATTTTTTCACTAGCCGGGGACTGCGTGTTGTGGATGTGGTGTGCGGGCCCTGGAACACGTTTGTGTCTGTTGTTGAATCAGAATGCTTCCTCTCCTGAGGCAAACCCAATTTGCTTTACATTTTATCCATGTAGTGTGTAAGCTAACTGGACTGTTATAAAAATGTTAAACTGGCTCCATGTAAATAGAAATAATCACAACACATTTAATTTAAGACACACGCTGAAGGGGTTTGCCATGGCATTGGGTGTGAAATTGATTTATTAAAGCTTACACTTTTCCCATCACGATCTACAAGTAAACCAGAGTAAAAATAAATGCTAATTAAACAGTATTGTAAGATATTTTACAGATTTAACGTGAATTTAGTTTATACATACTAAAATAAATGTATTATTGCACAGAAAATGTTTTATGTAAAATACACAATTTACAAAATTACAATCTTAAAGACAATTCTAGAAAATGCCAAATTTTTCTGTGCAAGTATGCTGGACTTGGGGGGCAGTTCAGTGGTTCGATGTTGGCCGGCCACACGTAGCAGACAGCTCACAGCACTATCTTAAAAGAACTGGAGAAGAGTTGATTTACAGCGTTTGAGAGGGATGTCAGACACATTCCTGACAATGTTGACTGACAGTTTTTGTCCTCACCTGATGAAATCGGGTGATCTGGAGATGACGTGCTGGAACTCTGAGAGGTTCACAGTGCCGTCCTTGTCAATGTCAGATTCTTCAAGGATCTGAAATCAATTGGAAAAGGTCAGATATTGGATAGAATCTCATGGATGCAGTAAAATGCAAATAAATAATATTTAAAACATAGGAAAAGGCCTGTGGACCAACATTGTTTATGAGTTGTGTCATCTCATCTTTGGTGAGTCTGGTGTCGTCCGTGTCTCCGGTCAAGCAGTTCACCAGTTTCTCCAGGTCCCCGCGGTCCAGAGTCCCATCGTCATCAAAGTCTGAGTTAGACACAGGTGTTCACACACATACTGCTCAGCACAATTGCACAGGTGTTAACACGGCCTGCACTGCACACACTCACACGTGTTTACGTAAAGACTTGTTAATTGTTGAGTTTCTCACCGAAAATGCGGAAAGCATAGTGGGACTTTATTTCCAAAGTAGCAGAATCACTGAAGGCACTTAAAAGATCCAGAAAGTCCTCAAAGGACAGACTGTCCTTGCTCTCTGAGGTGGAGAACACTTGGCAGATCCTCCACTTAAAGGGGTTAGACTGGTTGATAAGAGAAGAGACTTTAGAGGTGAGCTTTTTAGCATGTCTAATAACCTTGTCCTTTTCCACGGTAAGGATGTCAAATGATATACACCTCTGGCATTGGTCTGACATTATCAGTCCTAGTAGGAAAAAATTAAAGAATTTTGATACCTTGAGCTCTGGTAGTTTCTGCATATTATCCACTGGAACTCTGGAGTTGGGAAAACTCCTGTCGTCTTTCGTAAGGAGTTCACTGAATCTCTTGTGAGCGCTAAAAGACAAAGTCATGACACAACACCATACAAAATACAAACATATTGCGACAGAAGATAGCGGCATAAGGCAAGTTTTACATTTGAAGTCCCAAACACTCAATGTTGCTATATTGTAGATACAGAGAAATGTTAAGACTACATCACATTGAAAAAAAGCAACCCAGTCCATAAGGAAGTAAGTGTAAGTTAGGGACATTAAATCAATATACTCACAGAAGTATTTCCTGCTTGGTTAAAAACGTCAGTTCCTAGTAATAAAACAGTAAATTTAAACCAAAAAAAGTTTTAAATCGAGAGCAATTTGTAGTATGTTGACTAGTCAATCCGTTTTGTTTATAAACGAACTTAACGATTCATCCGCAGAATTACTACAATTACTAAAGAATAGTTAGCGAACAACACGGATAGTAGCCTAGCAAGCTAAAGAGGGTTCGCAGAAGTTGAATTATGGTTACTACAAAAAAATAGAGAGCTAAATCATTTTCTGTTATAACTGGATATTGACACATATAGATGAAAATGTAATATACGCGTTTGCTGCAAAGAACACTATATGCATATACGTGCATGTTACTCGAACGCTACACATAGTTAAGTTACCCTGAATAACTTTCCACTAATTAGGAAACTAGCTAGCTAGTTTACCTGATACTCTGAAAGTAAATCCTTAGGTAACTGGCTAGCTGTGGCTCCCATGGTGAAGTTCGTTATAACGTATTTGAAATTGACAAAGTAAAAGTTAAAACAAAAATATCAAGACAGCTGTCTGAAGTAGCTCAAAGTATAACTAATTACACGCAACTTAGCCCACTTCCCTTTCCTGTACCAACGTACTGGTTTCCATAGAAACTACATAGACAGACGTACAGTAAAAGGAGTGATCTCTGTTTTTGTATCTCCGGGTAAGTATGAATTAACAATATACAAATGAATTTATACATTTTCATAAAAAATTCAGTGTATGTTAATTCACTAAATTAACACATCTTGTCTCGTGATAACATGGTTTGTCATCGCTTACAATTTAGCGAAATACGGTCAGTGCAGGAAAAATTTAAATCCGTATTAACCGTTTTATATTATATTCTATCAGAGACGATCATTTTAATTCACTGTCGTAATGACGTAAATTTTCATAAGCATCAAACTTAATTAGGTTCTTCTGTTTAACTTTTTATTAATTCAGAGCTCGATATATTGTTAAAGGTAATGACGTATCCCCATAACGGGGCATCCAATTCTGATCAAAAGTCAAACTGCATTTTGCATAAAATCAAACAGACCGTTTATAATGCTACTGATTTCACGACATTTTAAAATAACTTTTTGCCAGGCATATTTTCTGGATCATATAGGGGCCTTTTTCTGTGAATCCAGGATGTCGTTACAATATGGCAGCCGCCTGTGCGACGTAAACGTCAGCGTGAGAGCAATGCAAGTTACCTGTAGCGTTTTTAGCTACTTTGTTCACTGTTAACAGTGATTGGCAAATAGACAAAACTAGCCAATTTAACAATATGGAAACTAAATTGACTCAGCACTTTCTGTATAACGATCAGGATTTTATTAGCCATGTCTGTCGGTCTGAAGAATGCTCTACATGTACTGGACTTTCAAAGTTTGACATAATGTTGAGGTCGAGGTGGACAGCGAAGATGGAGCAGGGACTGTTCCGTTATCATCTTGGTGATTTGCAGACGCGAATTCTCCCCGGTTCTTTACAATTTGTCGCCCAGCTGAACATTCTCCGAGCAAGAGAGAGACGGAAACCACAGGAAATAGCAAGCATTCGGCAAAACTTTGATGGAAAACAGTTCAACTTTAATAAAATCAAATCAGAAGAACATCTATTCGATATGATCAGAGGGGGCCTAAACCAGATAGATGTTGCCTGTCAGTTAAATGAAGAAAAAACATTTTCCCATCAAGGATCTAGCAGCGAATTGGACAGGATGCTGGTTGTGATTAACGTAAGCCCTCTCGAATTCGGACATTGTCTGTTTGTCCCTGAGCCGACGAAGTGTCTCCCACAGATCCTGACTCCTCCCGCCATAAAAATTGGAATCGAATCCGTATTCTTGAGTTCTCAACCAGGCTTTCGAGTGGGATTCAACAGCCTTGGGGCCTTTGCCTCCGTGAACCACTTACACCTCCACGGTTATTACCTGGATTGTGAGTTGCGCATTGAATCCGCACCCACCGAACCTTTAATTCCTCCGGTGGGGATTCATCGCCTGACTGAATTTCCCTATGGATTTCTTTTTTACACTGAAGGGCAGGATTTGCAAGCGTTCGTTGGCATAGTTTGTCAACTCACCGACTATTTTGTGGAAAGGAATACCGCGCACAACCTATTTTTCACCCGAGGCTGCCCACCTGGTAGCCATTCTCAACCAATTACCGCGCGTTCAGGTGTACGCGTTATTGTCTGGCCACGGAAATCTTGCTTCGGAGCGAAAAAGGAGTCTGCTTTCAACGTTGCCCTTTGTGAACTAGCTGGCCATTTTCCATTTAAGAGCCGAGAGGATTTTGACATTGCCACCCAAGACGATGTGAAATCTATTATTAATAAATTCTTGCTTTCGGAGAAAGAATTAATTCAGTTGCAGTTTGAACTTGGCAGACATTTTAAAGTTAACAGTAACGCATTGCATTAATTCGTGCGACAGTGTTGTGATTAA